>JAUKNK010000067.1:52500-274625 GCA_030765055.1 Mantis religiosa | reverse complement strand
CGTTCTTTCTTTCTTTCTCTCTTTCTTTCTCTCTTTCTCTCTTTCTCTGTCTCTTTCTTTCTTTTCTTTCTTTCTTTCTCTTTCTTTCTCTCTCTTTCTCTCTCTCTCTCTTTCTCTCTCTCTTTCCTTGTCTCTCTCTTTCTTTCTCTCTCTCCTTTCTTTCTCTCTCTCTCTTTCTTTCTTTCTCTCTCTCTCTCTTTCTTTCTCTCCATCTTTCTTTCTTTCTTTCTCTCTCTCTTTCTCTCTCTTCTTTCTTTCTTTCTTTCTTCTTCTTATTCTTGCTTGCTTGCTTTCTTTCTTTCTTTCTTCTATTCCTTCTTTCTTTCTTTCTTTCTTCTTTCTTTCTTTGTTTGCGTGTTTAAATTGTTCACTCTCAGGCAGGTAGGCTCGGGGCACACGCATGGACACACAAACACACACACACACACACACACACACACACACACACACACACACACACACACACACATACATACATACTCGAGAACCCGCACAACACAGACTGTTCTCCGAAATCTATTTTGAGTCAAGAGACTTAAGTATATTTCCGATAAAATCGTCACATCGAATTTTGAAATGGAGTACAATATTTCCCTACTTTATAGCTAGGTGTATCTATATACGAAAAGAGAAGAATAAAGAAAACAGGGAAAGTCACCGGACTCTTGTGCTGATAAGCTATCTGCCAATGTAAATGGGATTTTAGAATTAAAGTGATTCATCTTTTAATAAGGAGAAATAAATCCTTTTGCAAAGAACCTATTTGGCTGATGAACTTCCACAAGTTCAATAAAATGTTGCACAATGTCTCCTTTTGCAGATCACCCAGGAAGTGTTATGTGAGTGCAGAAAACAAAACCTATAATGTTGGTAGTGCTTGGCCTGTCGTCGGAAGTTGTCAACAGAATACATGCCACCGGTTTCAGGAAGGAATGTTCCTCATCAACACCACAGGTATGTGATAAGCTGTTATTATCTGAAAGTGATACAGCACATTCTAATTGTTTGTATTTAGTTAATAATGTTCTTTTCTCTTCTTGCTGAAGAAATTAAGATATATATTTGTGTATGATTTTAATTCCAGGTGCGCAATTCCCTTTCCGCCCTCAAATTGCTTGCTGATTAGCGACATCACTGCTCCTTATCCTGAGTGTTGCCCCAGAATCCAGTGTCCAAACAGGGACTAAACCATCATGCCTCTCTGCCTCAGGGGTAGTTATGATCAAACCTTCTCTTAAGTACATTCTCGAACTTTGTTAAACATCCCCTACAAAGAAACTGCACATTCTCGAACTTTGTTAAACGCCCCCTACAAAGAAACTGCTAATAAACACATTTTCCCTTGAATTCTTTGATTTGAAATTGAACAGTGCATGCATATTTACTTTTGAAAAAATTTAAATTGCCATGTTTCATTAATTAAGAAATTTAAAAAATGAATTATATTAAATAAATAAAGGTATGAATATATGTGACAATTATGTACTTTGAAGCTACCATAGCATACTAGAGCATATTGTTATTATTTTAAAATATCAAGAAAATGTTGCCGTATGAACGTTCAATACTAAAATGTCAAAATTTTCAATTATTAAACATAATGATAAGAAATTAATTTTTGTTATTGTATGTACCTCATTCTTAAATAAAATAATTTCCAGAAACAAAAAAATTGAGTCATCAATGAAGTGATCTCCATATAAAATTTTTAAAATGAAGTATGGGTATAGGCTGTAAATTTGATTTAGATTCAAAGCATTTTGAAAGAAAATAAAGAAGTATGTAATGCTACACAAATATAACTATTTGCAAAAAAGCTTCACTTATCTGAAGCAATTGATGTAAATTCTTGTGATTAATTGATGAATTAAACGTTTATGAATTTAACTTTTAAACGTGTCTTCAGAATATTGAGACTTTGAGGGTTCGTAGAATTAAAAGTCTTGTTTGCAGAAATGTAAACTGTTCTTTATTTCAGTAAAAAGACGCTTTGTACACCCCTTACAGCGGCTAAATGATGTAACATACACAATCGCAGTCCTCAAGGTCGTCTCTTTATTCCCACTACACGTAAACAAACAAAAGAATTCAGTGCGGTACACTTCAAATGTCCACACAGTTGCACACTCAATTAACAACTGCAACTCACTAGCAACTGACTCGCAAAGTTCAAGTCCAAGTCGAATACTGACAGGCTGTTAACAGCCAGAAGGTTTTTGCTGCATACCCACCCAGATTTTGGGTCTGACCGCAGGTTGATAATTTTGATGGTTACAGGATGAGGTGGGACTTTTTTTAATTGAGGATATTTTTTGAGGTAGCTTTTTGCTCCTCTTTAATTTTGTACAGGATGCCAAACCGCTTCTTTGTTTACACCCTGGTGTTTTATTTTGCTAACGTGGGTTAAATTTTGTAGCCAAACAGCTCATGTGGAGATTTTTGAATTCAGCTTATGCTGCTGTATGGATTAACTCCTTTGTTACCTCGGGTACCCGCATGCCATACGGGGTACCCGGTAAAGCCTGACTGACCCGCAACTCTCACACTGCGGTCCTTTATACCTTCAAACATTTTTCCAGAAAACCGCGGACGTTTCAAGGAGTTTCGCGGTGCAGCTAGCCTCTGTCTCTCTCTCTCTCTCTCTCTCTCTCTCTCTCTCTCTCTCTCTCTCTCTCTCTCTCTCTCTCTCTCTCTCTCTGTTTCTTTCCCTCTCTCGGCAAGCATTCAGAGCTCGCCCATGTGTCTGCTGCGGCTTGCGGCACCACATGTCTCTTTCTTTCCTGCCCACGCGTGACCAGCACTGGCTTTTCGCAACTCCAGTTAAATAATGAGATCGGTGGCAATATCTTGGAAAATAGATCTTCTAAAAAACGGATCAAGGCTATCGAGTTACTCATTTCTGAATGGATTTAAAATGACTTATTTTATCCTTTTGAAGGCACTTGGAGCACACTGCTCCATGAGGTTTTCATAATTTGACACTAGTAACCATCATTTTCTTTCTCCTAGCACTGTTTATTATTTGGAAACCATCAATAAATATTAAACAATTCTCAGGATCAGTAAGTAGCTGGACTAGCAGTTACAGAAGTTTTGAAGCCACTGTAAGTAATGCGTGTAATATTTGTAACATTCAAAATCATCTACTAAATCATTAAACATGCAGAATGGAAAAATAATTATAAATGCCTTTACCTTCATGAAGCAAGAGATAAAGATGAAGGAACAAATGAACTTGTGGTACAGTGCATAACCTGTGTATGGACATTTACAGTGGATACACTTTCCAGCATGTTTGGTCATCTATTGTGCTGATATGTACCCAACTCACTACGTAGCTGTAATTAAGATTTTACATGTCTGGGTCGCCAATGACATCAAGATTGATAAGGGAGAAAGATAAATTACGTGTCATTAAATGATCTTGTCGAGTAGCGTCCAGGCCTATGTACTAATCTTGAATGCTTTATGTTCTTTACTTTGTCTATTTGCCTTTTACTAAGTAGTGCACCCAAAAATATTATATCCAGATTCCAGCAGAGATACAAATTTTGGTGCTCCGCGAATTAAAAAAAAGACACTTTTAAAAAAATGGTGGACATGTTCTTGAATAGCATAACTCGAAACAAAAATTCAGCAAACACCAATATTTAAGTCTAGCATACCTGCAGTATGCGACACTAAGATATGCAAGGAAATCCCCCATCCTAAAATATCCTTTAGTCCAAGACGTAACAGCCTGCGAGCGGCCAGAACCTATCAATCCGATTGCCGACCTCTCGCCCACATACGCAGAGGAGAGGAGTGAACTCCAACCGATGCAGGCAGGAAATGTGGTCAGCGTCACGCACTTCCAGAAGGGAAGTGGGCTTTCTTGACCGGGATTCGCTACCTATCGTAGCTCCTCAAGATGCTGAGTGGGCACTGGTCCTATACCGAGACTTAAGGGTGGACTCGAATCCGGTCGCATTCCTTGGCAGGGAACTAAATCGCAACGCCTTAGCCCACTACCCCACGGTGCAGGACAAATTATCCTTAAATGGAAAAAATTCGTTATACATATTTTCTATAAAGTGACAATGATTTTGATTAGAACATGTTTAAGATATTTGTATGATAAAATGTAGGTATATCCTGGCTTTACTGGAATCATTCTGCAAAGCTCTCTTCATAAGGAAATTACATTTTGTAACTGTAAAACGTAAGATATAGACATAATATTTTACACACAAATGAAGATCTCCTTAAAGCGCACATTGAAATGTGTTGTAGTAGATTTCATTATTTCCAAGAGTTTACTTGTTATAATACATATAAAATAATTATATTTTCTTGAAATGGAAAGCGCTTTTCGCTTTTATTCGTGATAATGCAAAGAATATAGAATGCTACACGTCTTTAAAATACAGAGCGATCCATATAAACGTGAACCACTTCAATAGGCCACAACTTTTGAAAAAATAATAAGACACAATTCAACTTTTGGAGAATATAATACATAATTCGGAGATTACATTACACTATTTACATCTCAGAGAAAATGTTGGAAGTGTCCTCCACCAGCATCTATGGATCCTTGGTCCCATTTTCTTTGATACGACTGTAGACACCTAAGTTTATACGGGTATCTTCAAGACATTTGTGGAGCAGCTGAATGAAATGGAATTGAGAGAAGGTTATTTCCAGCAAGATGGAGCAACGTGCCGTACATCTAATGACACCATGGAACTTGTAACCAGTTTCCTTGATAATCGAATAATGTCAATATGATCGCAGATCCCTTGACCTAACCACACTGGATTCTTTTCCTGTATGGGTATCTAAAAATAGTGTACAAGAATAGGCCACGGACAATTTATTTTCTCAAGGAAGCCATTCGAACCAAAATAAGTAACATTGGCGAGGATACTCTCAGTAAAACTTCAGAGAATATGGTGAGACGAGTGCAAACATGTATAGAAGCTGGTGGAGGACATTTCCAACATTTTCTCTGAGATGTAACTAGTGTAATGTAATCTTCCAATTTGGTATATTATTGTCCCAAAGTTACATGTGTGTCCTATTATTGGTTCAAAAGTTAAGACCTGTTGAAGTGGTTCAGGTACAAGGAAGTGGTAAGTACAATGAAATGCGTACGCATAAATTAAAGTTCTTTTTGGAAGCTTTATAGTTTCAATGGCAGTACTTTAAAAGAATAGCTTCTAGAAGAGGAGTAGATAGGCTCATGTGAATGCAACATAGCAGATTGTACCCGCCTCGGTAGCGTAGATGGTAGCATGTCTGCCTCCCATTCAAGAGGTCCCGAGTTCGAAACTTGGTCAGGGTGAGTTACCTGGATAAGGTTTCTTCCGGGGTTTTCCCTTATCCTGAAAGACGAATGTTGGGTAACTCTACGCTCCATGGAACCTGGACACGTTTGAGCATCATTTCACCCATTCCATTCATCGTCCGATATGACTTAAAAAAGTTAATGGAAGTAAATTACGAAAAAAAAAAAAGCAGATTGTTTTTCAAATCTCATAGCACAATTACGTCAACCTTCTCACAGAGCTAATTTTTATATTTGCACTGATGTAGTATTATCACAGGCTGTTATTGCAGCGCATTAAAGCAGCAGTAAAAGCTTTATCTATTTACATATCTGCAATTCTTTTTCTTGTTAATGAGATACAATAGGGCATGAGGGAAAAGCGCAAATTCTGAGGTTATACTTTCCTTATCTCCGATGTCATTCTCAGCTATCGTTATTTATCCAGACATCCCGTGATTGCAATATGCTTTGTTTGGTAACATGTGAAGAAATATTGATACTGGCTATGTAACCATTTATATGCATATTTTTAGATGAAAAGAAAACGAAGATCATGGTTTTTGAAAAAGGATATAGATTGAAAAGATGAGAAACGGGAAATAAATGGAAGAGAAATAGAGGTCATAAAGAGATCTGATTAGTTGCGGTTAAGGCTGAGTTGTGATGGTAGGTGGACCGAACACAAAAAACTGGCATTACTAAAAGGTAAAATGGCCATGAGTGTTGTAACAGCATGTTTAAGGAAAATGCCTGACATTAATGTCAAATGTCTTGAAAGGATCTATACTGCGATGTAGAAAACAACATGCTACATGGGGCAGAGATCTGTAAGTATATGAAGCTTGGGCAGAGGTGGACGTTATTAACAGGTTTCTTAAAATCAAGTGAGTCAACGGCGCCTTATTCTTTTGGAAGGTAGGCCACCCATCAAACGACATGTGGGCCTTAGTCCAGTTTTGCACTTACTAAACCGTATTGCTTGATGTTCTTAGAAAGAATAATGCACAAAATGCAGAGGAATGTCAGTTTAAGAGACAAAACGTACTGCTTACTTAAATACACCTCAAAAACATACGACTCCTTTACTGAGAGCGAATTCCGGTTACCAGGCGATTTTACAAACATTTTACTAAAATATACATGGCAAAATAATTCAGTAAACGCCTGGGAAAAATGGACCTATCATATGAGTACACTAATAACGTCACCTGAAAAGAAAATGGCGGATTCTTGTACTTAGAACAATGATTGGCTGCTAAAAGTTAGGAAAAATATTAGAGACACACCTCTTCATCATAAACGAGACAGTCAAAACGGACATATTATTAAACAACAATTTATTTACATTTTTGCTTAAACTACGTCTCTTTCAACTCAACATGCATAAGAGCTTT
Organism: Mantis religiosa; assembly: GCA_030765055.1. Classification (NCBI taxonomy): domain Eukaryota; kingdom Metazoa; phylum Arthropoda; class Insecta; order Mantodea; family Mantidae; genus Mantis; species Mantis religiosa. The sequence goes on along the minus strand of JAUKNK010000067.1, from coordinate 267,920 downwards.
TGTCATTTATGCAATAATATTAAAACACCCAGCAAGTTATTAAAAGTGTCTTAAAATACTAAACCAAGTACGAGAACTCGCGAGGTGGCAGAGGTATAGCGCCAGGCATACAAGTCGTACTACTCAACCCAGAAGGTGCTTTCAGGCAAGTCTCGAAATAGCTCCATGGGATTATGACCTCTCCTGTGCCCTAGCCTCCAATGACACAGGTTCGAGTTTTGCGCTCGTTCTAACTGAGCTATCTAGTAACGTGTGAGGCAAACATCCCATTTAGCATATAGTATTCGGTGGTTCCAGTGAACATTTGCAGACATGCAAACGTTAGCTGTCTAATTACGGATATATTACAGGGGATGCGATAACACTGAAAAGAAGAAGACACATTGACTTAAGACTTTGATAATCGATATTTCCAAAGGAACTTCAGTAACATCGCTGGATGGCCTCCTCAGTATATTTCAATTTGTTCGACGTATTTGCATAAGAAGTAAAATGCATTTTTTGACCCCATAGATTTTATCATGTAAATACGAGGTGCGTTCACGTTATAAACCTATTTTTTTCAGGACTGGGACCGGATAGGAACTTATGTTTTTTTAAATACACTTGGACTCTTTGTGAATGCATGACAGAAATGGCAGCACTTTACAGTGCATAGAACTCTAGTGGCAGCGACGAGAGTTAGGGCTGTTTTTGATACTTAAACTGGCGACATTTTCATTGGTATTAGTACTAATTTCATTGAGTGTTTAACATCCATGTTAAATACGCGGGTAGAACCTAGTAATGGGGTCGATGTTTTCATGTTGGAGTATAAAAGCGGATTGCATAAAACTCGAGAATTAGGGGCAGCTGACTCACCTGGTATATTCTACGCCTGCCGTTAGTATCACCTAATGGGGCAGTACAACTAGAGTTAGGAAGACATTCAACTAGGGTTAAAATTGTCCCAAGGGTAATGAAATATTTATATACAGTTGCCAACTTGGAGGAAAGCAATATTATTAAGGAACGTTTTCTTATGCAAATGAGAAGCAAATGGGAAGGATCTTGGACATAAAAAGTAAGGCAGTTGACAGAACGATAGATACGGAACATATTTGGAAGAATGGGGAGTATTGTTATACAGGATTTTGGAAAGAAGTAGAATCAAGATTAGAAGGTATTAGCACTCAAGTTATTTCTTCAATTACAAGAGAAGAAACTCTTTGAGGATATACAGGGAAATACAAAAGTCATGGGTGGGGAAAAGTAGATAGACGGGGGTAATAAGTTAGGGCGAGAAAGATTCGCTTGTGCGAGGACAGCAGTTAGAAATTTGAAAGGTATTAGGCGTGAGGGAAAAGGGAAATGCACAATGTGTGGAGAAGATGACACAGATCACACGGTATAATATATTGCAAACAAACTAAGGTAGAGAGAGAACAAATTTGGAAACAAAGGTGGAACAGTTTTAAGCAGGTGGCAGAGACACTATCGGGTTGTCTCATAAATTCGTTCGATTCTTGTTACGTGTTTACGACTAAGAACACCTGAGAACACTGCATGCCCCCATTACTTTAACGTCAAAGAAGTTGCCTAACAATATGGGGTTTGTTTACAAATACAATAATTGAAAAGAATGCTATGAACACAAACCACAGCGACCTCACTGCCAAAGGTAAATAGGTCAACTTATGTAAGAATTGGTAACCAAACTTCAGTACGAGTTTGTGGATGCAAAAGTGAATGTTAATATGGAAGGCAAGAAGGAACATTTTCGACATTTAATGCTGTTTTATTACCGTAAGGGTAAAACCGCCTCACAAACTCAACGGAAAATTCGTGCTGTTTACGGAGAAGATGCAGTGACGGATCGGGCATGTCAAAAATGGTTCACTCGATTTCGAGCTGGGAACTTCTCTGTGAAAGACAAACCTCATTCTGGGCGACCTGTGGTTACGGATGAGGAAAGGATAAAGGACATGATTACGAACAACTCCAGAATAACAACTCGGGAGGTAGGTCAGGAGCTAAACTTATCTCATGCAACTGTAGCCAGGCACCTAAAGAAACTTGGTTACGTAAATCTTCGGGATGCCTGGGTTCCGCACGAACTGAGTGAACAAAATTTAGTTCAGCGCGTTTCCATCTGTGACGCATTGATAAGACGCAATGAAACTGCACCTTTTCTGAAAGAGCTGGTTACAGGAAACGAAAAGTGGAATGTGTACAACAACATCCGAAAGAGAAAGTCATGGCGTAAGAAAGGGGAACCACCACTCTCAATTCCTAAACCAGGGCTTCATCCTGAGAAGATTATGCTGTGTATTTGGTGAGACTGGAAAGGAGTTATTTATTACGAATTTCTTCCTCCTGGGGAGACCATCAATTCAGAGAAATAGTGTTCTCAGTTGGATCGTCTGAAGGTTGCCCTAGGAGAGAAAAGGCCAGAATTAGTATCTAATGGTGGAGTCGTCTTTCATCAAGACAATGCCAAACCACACACTTCTATGGTAACTCGTCAGAAATTATGGAATTTCGACTGGGATGTGTTACCTCACCTGCCTTATTCTCCAGACATTGCCCCATCCGACTAGCATTTATTTCGATCCCTGCAAAACTTCATTAATGGCAAACGCCTTACTTCCTTGGACGATTGCAGATTCGCCGTAGAAGAGTTCGTCAACCAGAAAACTGCAAGATTTTGGAAAAATTAAATTGATAAGCTTCCTGAGAAATTGAGATATGTTATTGATAATAATGGTGCATACTGCACAAAATAAAGTTTGTTTTGAAAAGTCCATTGCCTTGTTTACTTTCGATGACCTTGCGTATGTAAACAGATTACCCCTAGATAACTAGGCAACTTCGTTGCTGTAGTTGTGATACGGGCATACAGTGAAGGCGTTCTTTGTCGTAAACACGTAACAAGAATCGAACGAATTTATGAGACAAACCAATAGTATTCAGTTGTTCTTCCATTTAAAACCTAGGGAAAATGTATCGACTGATTCAACTTACAATTGAAATGAAACACGAGGTAATACGCCTTCCCCTTTATTACCGTCAGTACAATCCAATTGAGTTCACGTGGCCTCAAATTACGTTGCAAACAGAAATAATACTTCTAAACTGACTGACGTTTAATTTCTTCTCCTGGAAGAAATTAATAAGATAACACAAGACTGGTAACACTGCGTGAGACATGCAGATGAACTACAGGAATACGATTTTTGGAAAGAAATAGAACGTGACGATATTTTGTAGCCTATCATCATAAATTTGCAAGACTTAGAAGATGGAGACAATGACGAGTTGTCTCTTGCTATAAGTGACATTCACAACTTTATGGATGCGCCACTGGCAGTTCCGTTGGATTAGAGAAATAGGTAATTCATAAACTGTAATTACAATTAAAGCATTGAAAACACGTGCATAATATACGAATATCCATGTTGTAATTGTGATTTCAACAACTGCATTATTAGAAGAGTTTGGAAAATTCAGTTTGCGTTTCCTTACGTCTAGGACCAAGAAGATTCGCACGTGTGCGAGAGAGAGGGAGGTATAAAAAGAGTGGATTTAACGGGGTGCTGAGTGCGCTAACGCATCTGATTTGCTACAGACCAGATCTCTTCCCATTTGAAACACAAATTAAATTCTCTGGAACTGACCAGGGACGTATTTAAGGGGGGTCCAGGGGGTCCGGACCCCCCCAAATGAATTCTCATTCCGAGTCTTTAATAAGTAAATAGTTGAAATAAATCTAAGTATAAAATGAATTGAAAAAGTTTATTTAAGTTTCCCTTCTTAATGTCTCTATTCACTGTACAAAACAAGGCCGCCTAATGCAATGAAAACTCTTAATAAGTAGACAGAGTCAACATGAAAAATTCAATGCCACGGCCGGGATTTGAACCACGGATCTCCTGGTTTTCGTCCCCTCGCTGTTACTCCATTTGACTCGTATATTTCCCCGGTAAACCACTAGGGGCTCTCGCATTCCAGATACACCGTTTGTGGCGACTTACCATTGTAAGCACTTGCATTGTAAGTACTACTGTGATGAAGCCTGATGAAGCGAGGCTTCATCACAGTAGTACTTACAATGCAAGTGCTTACAATGGTAAGTCGCCACAAACGGTGTATCTGGAATGCGAGAGCCCCTAGTGGTTTACCGGGGAAATATACGAGTCAAATGAAGAATTGAATGTCATGACAGCAAGTTGGCCATGGTAGCTCAATGGGTAAGAGCGACTGGACGGTAATCAGGAGATCCGTGGTTCAAATCCCGGCCGTGGCATTGAATTTCTCATATTGACTCTATCTATGATAAACCTTAGCCTATGTACGGCTAGTGTGAAGAAATAATTAATTTCCATCAATTAACTAAAATCTTAATAAGTAATTTTATAAAAAAATAATAATAAATAGTTTCACAAGAAATAAACATTTCTGAGAAAAATATTAGCAACAAATGACTAAATGATCAAATAAATTTGAAACTGTGACTCTTTCTTTTGTTCCCGACTGTGCACCTCTTGCTTGCCCTCAGGACTGTCTTCAGAACTGAGTTATTTAAACTGAAACAAGGTCATTGACTAAAGTGAGTGAATATCTTCTTTTGGATGGAAGAACTTGCGTCAATTTTCTGTTCTCAGAAACATGTCTATTGATTACGATTAAAATGCTGCATGATTGAGACACGACAATTTTGAATTTTTGGGGAAAAGGCGATAAACACCTCTTTAATTTCCATGATTATTTAACTAAGAAACCAGGTTATCAAAGATAAAAACATCAGGATAAAAGAGAACGTGGAGCTCATAAAATACGCAACTCCCGCAATTTCTACTTCCCTCGTATCAGCTATTTTCGAAACATCTCACCCTATATAACAATTGTTGTGCACATTTAACAGTCTCAAAATTGCTCGTTGCATAATTTCATAAGGAACCTAGTATTTTATTTACGAGTATTTATTTTTAATACTTTAACGTCCTTTAACTGGAGAATCATATTGGGCAGTAAATGAAACGGGTGATACCATCACATCAGTCTAGAGCGACTAGAACATAAGATTTACCCGACAATCGTCTTATTAAGATAAGGGAATACCTGGTAAAAAGTCCTATTGAGAAAACTATCTTGATCTCGATTGGAAATCGCTTCTGCGGTGCCCAACTTGCGCTCATATGAGCAAAGGTGGATTTTTTTCACTTCACCTCACCTCCTCATGAAAGCATTTCCCTTTTTCTCGCTCTCTCTACATAATGGAACGTTGCGTCTCATATTCGCAGACAGTGGGTGGAGGTAAACCCTCCTTCCCCTTACGCGGCAAGGTTGGCCAAGATCTCTTCACTGGGAGTCAGACACGCTACCACCAAACTATAGAGGCGGGCTCCAGTTGAAATCATTTATAACCAAACAGTTTGCCTGATGACGATACGCAATGGAGCAATCGTGCTTTATATGAGTTGCGAAATTGTGAGAACCAGAGAGACTCATGTCAGTGTACGGGAGTACGGGATCAATGTTTATTGCCTTTACCACGTGCTTAGTAAGCACAAACGTGTTACATTCTATTTAAAAAGTTGATATTGAGATTTCATCAGGAATGCAAGTTTTGAGGACACCAGAACAGGGGGAAAAACACTTAAAAATAAGTGTCTACGCGCGCGCTCCAGAACCCAAATATTGGAGGAATATAAAATGTAGGATTTAATTTCGTTATCTTTCAAGGATGCGAAACGAAGACTTTCAATAAAATCGTCCGAAAATGGCTTCAATAATTTGAATTTAAACACTACATATTTAAGATAGCTGGATAACAAATAGAATGCCCATTGTGAATTTTCTGAGGATAAACCCTGAAGTTTGCTTTACTGGAAGTGAAGTCTGTATAACTATTCTAAACCTAACAGATAAACGAAAAGTTACTGCACAAGTAACTCGTTAAAATACACAAATAATGTCAATTATAATAATGTATTGCAAAAATTAACTAATTCCGATATATTATGTGTTAGTGATTAAAATTCTCAGATACTTAAAGGTATGTAATTTTTAACTTCTAAGATCCTATTCCCTTTTTCATTCAAGGAGAACTAATACTTCAAATGCATCAATTAGTGGTTAGTTTTTAAATATCTGATTTCTGCTTATATCACTTTATCCCAGGTATAAGAACAAAAGTGTGCAATTAAAGGTCTTTCTATAGACTTTATCCAAAGAAACAAGACAAAAACAAGCTTTTCTGAGAACAATTTGTAGAAGATTGGGTGGACAAAAGTAATGTGAATGTAATATATTACATCTGTTTTTAGTTTTACTAACATGATAAAAATACATCCCTGATTAATTATTAAAAGCAAATAATTCAACGTAGATTTTTGGACCCCCCCCCCCCGGAAATTGACTTCTGAATACGTGCCTGGAACTGACAACTTGTACTTCAAACAACACTTATATTGCAATTTCATCATTCTTTTCGCTTTAACTGAAAGTTTCAACTGTTACCGAAAATACTTTTGTCAAACTCTGTACTCGCTCAATTTTCTACTTGCTGCATTTTAAATCAATTCAAACGAGTGCCAGTCTCAGTGGTAAATTATGGGAGTGACACAACTATCAAGAAACCGATAAAAGTAAGATACAAGGAGATGAAATGTGGTATTTATGATCAGAGAGAGAAGAATATTAGAAATGAGGCAATTAGTGAGGAACTGTAAGTAAACAGACTATTAGAAGAAATAGAAAGATATAGAAACAAGTGGTTTGAACATCATCTGCGGAACAAAGAATACCGAAACAATCTTCTTTTGTGAACCTAGTCACCGAGGATCAATTGGACGACTTCGAAAAAGACAGCTTCAGTAGATATAAGACAGAAACAGGTGAAGACGGCTTAAATCGTGAAGGAAGAAGATGTTGAACCATTTAAGATTAACATTCCATATAACTATTCGTGTACTATGGGTTCCGACAAACTGTACAGCACCTGATTTCTGAGTGTCCTGTTTTTGGAAGATACGACGTAATTTAGACAGTCACTGAGCTTTTATGACTAGGCTTCGGACTGTTAGCTCTCATTTAAAATGCTCACTTTCCGGGAGACTACATCCCCTACTACTAGAATTACAGAAAGTACAAATATCGAACTAAAGGTAGCTATACACGAATTTAAGCAATCAAATGTGAAATGAAAGATTTGAACATAAACATTAAGTACATAAACAGGTCAAAAGAATTAACCAGTTTTAAAAATATTTGTCCATTAATGCCCGTAATTATTAGCCTCACAATAAATTATAATATTGTAATTTTTCTAAATTTTCAAACAACAAGCGATGTCTTATGTTACTCAACACTAATTTGTAAGCTCAAGATGAATGCTCCTCTTCCACCTCAAGGAAAATCTGCACTCTTGTTGGCAGCATGATGAAAACATATTTTAACTATGGAGATCACTTTTTTGACATTTGGTTACTGTTGTCTGATATTGTCTGTGACACGGTTAACACCATGTGCAAGGCAAGCAATATGCGTGGTGGAAGTGCAGTGCAGCAATTATGTATGCTGCTGTGTCAGTGTATGTTAGTAGTATTTTATTCTCATCAACACTGTTTGGGTACAGTACCTTGAGATCATCATTAACGGATTTCGGTATCGTCTGAGAGTTGTTTCTGACCAGTTGTCCTCAACAGATCAAATGTGCTACTGTTGGAGTATCGGAATTCAACTTCCCAACAATTAAATCTGCTATTTGGTGCCCCATAATATCCGTAGTTTCATCTACTGATAACCAGGCCAATGTTATTCGCCTATTTCCGAGCGAATTCTGCACAAGGTCTCTACATATGTACCGTCTACAGAATTTTAACTTATGATGGATTCTGAGGTGAACAGTTGTGTGGCGGTATTTTTATAAGAAGCCTTTGAAGTGTATATTTTCCAGGGCATTAAATGGGATACTTGCTGCGACGATTGCTCGGCGTAGACCAGCATGAAATTCATTTTTGTTTAAATAATGGTTTACTCTCTGGGTTAGCAGAAATTGTTTCAGCTTTCTTTTCCCTTCAGTGTTAATCTGATGTGCAGCTCCTTGTACAATTTGAGTTAGGTGCGACTTTTTGTCGCTGGTTACCTATACACAGAAGAAACTAGTGCGATAGGTAAATAAATCGTATATTTTACTAATTTTAATTTTATTGTGTAACTGAAGATTTTGAAATTCCAGCAAGATTTTAGTTACGTAAATTCAAAATTTAATTTTCAGAAACAGTGTCTGCAGCATACCGGTGCCAAAGCATATTATCGTGAACGCTTATTAGGTGGCAAGAGAGAGAGAGAGAGAGAGAGAGAGAGAGAGAGAGAGAGAGAGAGAGAGAAGGGGAGTGGAGGAGTCGGATAGCGTTAAGCCATGCCTACGCCAATGAGCTAGCGCCTAAGGAGGCGATACAGGGTGGAAAGAGGGGAAGCCACGGAGGTTGCTGGATCTTCGTTCCCCTCTTCCTCCTACCTCCTAGAAAGACCGTGAAGTCTCGTACGTCTTCGCCTCCATAGTGAAGAATTCTCCAGAACTCACATTCACCCCACATGCCCGTGAAAAGATCAGCCTCGGCCGTGCAGCGCTTAGGCAGTTGTACCCTATATTCCGTTCGACCATGCCCACCCGCCTGAAACTACGGGTGTATCGTGCGATCATCCCGCCCATGATCCAGTATGGATGCGAGGTCTGGGGATCGGTGGATCGTACCACCATCCGCAGACTGCAAGCCGTGCAGAACAGGGCGCTTAGGATTATCTACGGTACCGAACGTATGTTTCCTTCATACATTCTGCACACCCATTCTGGCATACCTTACGTTGAGGACATTGTGCGTGAACGCTCGCGCACATTGTATGCCAGGATTACATCCCATCCCAACCACCTAGTGAACACACTAGGGCAATATGACCATCGTGTACCCAGGAGGAGAAAGAGCTACCGCCTCCCCAAGGACGCCCTTGGGTGGTGAGACCAGCCTCTCATTCCCTCAATTCTACACTCTGTCCCGGCCACACTGGGGCTGGATCTGGCCCGCCGGTGTGGAGAACCATAACCTAAACGGTCGCCAACATCCCGACCTCTCGCTCCTGGCCCCGTCACGCTGGACGGACACTGCAACGCAGGCCACCAATAGCGTGGCGGTTCAGGGCACTGGCCTCCTTGGAAGCTAACCCCGCCGCCAGGAGCACTAGCAGAGGTCGAATCAGGTCCTTCAGTCAACAACGACATCCAAGCTTTGGAGAAATGACAAACTCTTTAAGACCGCACGGGTAAATCCGCACAGCAGATAGGTACCGTGGCGTGTAACCCTCCGCCCGGGAGAACCCGGGCGACCTGCATCTGCTCTTGGCTCTTGGGGTTTTAGTTTTAGGGAGTTAACTGTAAATATCAACAGCATCCTTTTCAATTACAAATGCTTTATTTAGTATTATCAAACACGTGAAATAAAATGCTCGTCTCATTGTGTAAGCCATTTAGTTTTGGTTAATTTATCTACAACTCTTTGATGTTGATTTCTGTTCTGTTTATGATTTAATGCTTCCATCCTCAATCTCACTAACATTAACTTCCCTCAAAAAGGTATAAGTTGCACATTTCCAGCAGCTTATTTGCCATCATGGACTGCTACGAGGGCTATCCAGAAAGTAGATTACGTTTTCGTCTGTTTCCGCTAGGGGCGGGGCTAGCGCGGCCATCTTGGGGTCAGAGCGTTGCGCAGCTCAGTCGGCATCTAGCCGTGCTAGTGAGAGGTTCGTGCTGTGCTCTGTTCAGATACTGTGACGGTTTGAAATGTCAGCGTTAATTGAAAATCCCGCGAGCTGCGAGGTGCGTGCAGTAATAAGGTTTCTGACTGCAAAAAACTGTAAACCGATAGAAATCTATCGGCAGCTTTGTGAAGTGTATGGGGACAACATTATCACTGAAGGTGGAGTGCGTCAGTGGGTCATCAGATTTAAAAATGGCCGAACCAATGTTCACGACGAAGATCGAAGTGGGAGACCCAGCATAGTGACTGCCGAACTTGTCGAAAAAGTCGATGCTAAAGTCCGTGAAAATCGAAGGTTCACAATAACGGAACTTTCTTTGAGTTTTCCACAAATTTCGCGAAGTTTGTTGCACGAAATCATCAGCGAAAAGCTTGGTTACCACAAGTTTTGTGCAAGATGGATTCCAAAAATCTTGACAGAGGACCACAAAAATCAGCGAATGGCTGCAGCGTTGAACTTTTTGGACGTTTACCATAAGGATGGTGACTCTTTACTCGATCGCATCGTCACTGGTGACGAAACATGGGTGAAACACGTGAGCTGTGAAACGAAATTGCAATCAATGCAGTGGGGGCACACAAGTTCTCCCCAAAAACCCAAGAAATGCATGCAAACAATGTCGGCAAGGAAGATGATGGCGACTGTTTTTTGGGACGCAAAAGGTGTGATTTTGGTGGACTTCCTGGAAAGAGGTACTACAATAAACTCTCAAAGGTATTGCCAAACTCTCCAAAAACTCAGAAGAGCCATTCAAAACAAGCGCAGAGGAATGTTGAGCTCTAAGATCTTGTTGATTCACGACAACGCCTGGCCCCACACGGCAAATGTCACTCGTGAAGTTCTTGAATCTTTTAAGTGGGAGTTGTTTCCTCATCCGCCGTACAGTCCTGACCTGGCACCGAGCGACTTCCACCTATTCCCAGCAATGAAGTAGTGGCTGGCTATGCAGCGTTTTGATGACGACGCACAGCTGCAAGAAGAGGTAACGAAGTGGTTGAAGGCGCAGGCGGCCGAATTTTTCGACGAAGGAATTTCCAAGCTCGTACATCGCTGCGATAAATGCCTTAATTTGAATGGTGACTATGTCGAAAAGTAGTATTTGAATGTGGCTTTCATCTGTATATAATAAAATTTGTTTCCTATACTTTGTTTACTTTTTTATTCCAAAACGTAATCTACTTTCTGGATAGCCCTCGTATAACGGAATTTTGGAACACGTTAAACACTCACAAGCAATAATTAAGCAATACCTTCTTTATTGAGGTTGCATAAGCCAAAGAAACTCTTAATAGTAGCAAGCAAGCTACGGCGGAGTATACCGGTATGTTTATAGCACGCGGCATGGCGTTTGGCCTATACCTGCAAACTCCGACAGCGTAAGGCACGCTTTGTTGTTTCTGTGACCACCTAATCCGCACTCATTCTGGAGCATTTTATGCGGCTCTATTGGCGGTAAAACTACCTATATGTGTAACATAGAAGCTGAGCAGCTACTTCTATATGTTCGTTCGGTTTCGTTTTGAAACACTCTGTATATATATACAGAGAGAGGGAGATAGAGATTTAGGTTTTCTTAAGATTTAAATGAATGAATGAATGAATGAATGTAGTTCATTTCTGGTTTACATATTTAGAATATTTCACAGTAGTTTTTAGGCTAAGTGTAGATCTGAAACTTACGAATCTTTCTTATAAGTTTATATGAACGGTTTTTACCAGAGAAAAATGCAGATATTAAAATAAAATACAAACGAAGATATGCCTAATACACATTTAAGTCAAAGGTATGTGCAACAAAAGAATATATTAGCATGTTTACCTACAGCATACTACAGTATTAGTTTGGTAGCACTTAAAGTCTGAGGAAAGTGAAAAAGCAAACCATAACTTCATTCTATTAGCTTGAGTTTCAGTTTGTTTGATACTTGTATTGACTAAAATAGGAACCGAGGTTAACACACAAAAAACTATTCTTTTAGCAGGATAATGCATGTTACCATACATTTGCGATAAGTTGATAACAATGGCAAAAGTGCAAGAATTGGGCTTTGAATTGGTTCCTCACCTATCCTATTTATCATGTAAACCAAAATGATGTCTTCCTGTCTCCCAGCTTGAAATTTGGCTTGCAAGAAAGAAACCTTCATCAAATGAAGTGCTAATTGCAGTCAACAAGTATTTTGCAGACTTCCAGAAAACCCAATTTTTATGGAATGGGAAAGCTGAAGATTGTTGGACAAAGTGTACATCACTCAAAGGAGACCATATTGAGATGAAAGGTGAGTTAGTTACAATACCATTTTTGTCTGTTTTACAGATTTATTAGCCATCCTCTTATATAGACCTTTGGCATTATAACAACACTAACACACCTTAACATTGAGACATGTGGTCTCACAGTGTATCTGTTTCTGTACAACATAGATCTCGCTACTGATTGGCTAGCACATAGGGAGCAGAGAAAGGTCATGGAAACAGAATTTGTTAGCCCCAGTAGAGTGTAAGGGTAACAGTTCCCCTTGACATGACCATATATTGATATTGAAATAAAAACTTACCTGCAACAATCTATTATTTAAAAACAGACTAAGTTATAGTTCTGATTGCTATGGAAGAAAAACAAAACACAGTTTTCTTGTAACACAACAATAAACTAGAAGTAACAAAGCTAAGAAAGCAACAAATTGGAGTAGCAGTTACGTATTTCCAGCGTTGTACCTTATATCCAGATCTAGGAAATTCGTACCGCCCGCCGTTCCCTATACAGGTTGCGACCGACTTTCTCCCGGCATCCAAAGAAGTCATAGATAAAAGTGCACCGCGGAGGGGCATTAAAACCGTTTGCCCAGAGAACAAAAATGTCCTATGAGACATTTGTAAACGCATACCTATTTAGAATATTATGTACAACATACAAATTGTTATACAGTACATAAGGGCTTGTCTCTGGCTGATTTCATTATTTAAATAGGCACATTGTGCCTGCGAAAATGTACCTTATGCCCCGACATATTTGAAATATTTTATCAGTTCCATATCAGTATCATAGCTTTTGTTGAGATCTAAAAGTGCACCTCGTATGCGGTAAATTGCACCGAACCCTGCATTCTCTTCAATTGCACTTCTCATTTTCATCTTTATTTCAGGTGGATTGCTCGAGGTATGGTAAATTTGTTTTGACAGTTCTTCGACATGCCGCAGAGATTCAGTCGCTCCATACCTCTGGACTGTAACAGTGTGATAGTTGTGGGTAACTCTTTGAACAAATGTGCAATCAATACTATATTTCTACGAAACTGCACGTTACTAGACGTTTGGCAGTTTATAATGCTAGAACTGCCATCGGTTTCTAAATCAGCTAATAGCGAAACAATTTTGTCATAATGTTCGGCATAATAGATTACAATCTCTAGCCAAGTTACCCTTCTGATGACAACTGGCCGTGGTGGTAGCGATATGTCGGGTGCTAACTCTCTGAACTTTGCAATCCTGTAAGATGCCTTCAAAATACTTTTTTTTTTTTTCATGTGAGCTACAAAGCTGTCTGCCCCTGCATAACTACATTTGATTGATTCGGCCACTCGGTGTAAAGCATGTTTGAAAATTTTCAAAAGTTTGAAAATTCAAATCAATACATATATGTCAGAAATAGTTAATGTTAATTAATGTGAACTTTTATAACATAGTTTTATATTTAACAGACTTTTGTGATGTTGATATACACAAAAACACGTATTTCTGGTGACATATTGGAAAGTAATGACCCATTTACTTATCTCCCAGCTGTATCAAGATGTCATGAAATCATCTTTAATGTATGATACTTTAATCTGAATAGTCTGAGCTGTTTAAAAATATCTAGATTTAGATTCTAAGTTACAGTCTGGAGTAAAAGGGGGATTTGCTTTGAAATTCTTCTGCCATATTTTTAGAACATAGTGAACTTGAATACAGGGCCAACAGTAAAAAACTCAGATGAAGTGCAACATTCTTTAAAAAGATTTCTACTGCAGTTATAGAGGAAGAAATATGAGCATTTCTCAGCCTGCTCCTTTTTGGATCATAAATATCTTCCAACTTCGTCTTAGGTTCAAAGGTGTTTTTTATTTTATATTCATCCTCCCACATTACTTACCTTCTCCTTGGCGCCATTCCTCTGCCTTCCACTCGCAATTATTACACGTTTGGCAAAACATATTTTATCCATATTATATATGGTATACATATGGTATATATAATATTACTTTGTGTTACACATATCTGCATTTTAATTTTCATAACATTGCTCTCTGATTATTCTACAGCTATAGAGGTGATTAATTGCTTATGTGACGACACTGAATAATAAATTTGTTTACTAATGCACTAGAATTTATTTTTTTATTTTATTTTAAGAGTTAACCAATAATAATAACAACGAAAGTGCAACTGACAACAAATACTGTATGTTGTGACTTTGTGGGTTCGCGAAATTAAAAGTCCAATTGCACAAACTCAAAATGTTCTTTATTTCCACCGACTTACAGTTGAACACTTGCCAATTACACGGAATTACGTAATGCACACAATTACGATTCACCAGTTCGTCCGTTAGAGTTCCACGTGCACTCGCAATTACGTAAACTCCTCCGACGCACGTACGCAGTCCTTTCCCTCACTGGGCGGTCCTCGCAGTTCGCCAAGAACTAACTGACCTCACTCATTGCAGCCCTTTTTATAGTAAAATCACTGCTTTCTAGAAGTCTCTGGCTTCAGTGAATCACCGCGAAGGTTCCAGACGGCAGGGGAAGAGGGAAGAGACGGCCAGCGACAAGTGACACTTCCCTAATCATCCCCTCAGTTAGTGACTGAGACTAAAGGGTGGGTGTGTCCCTGAATACTTCACGTCTGACTCTCCTGCTGATCAGTTCTATAGGGAGTTCCAGCAGCAGACCAGCAGCAGAAGAGTCGAGTAGTCCAGGTTTACCTGGACGGAGTGTTTGCTGCCCAGCACCTAGCCGCTTATTGCGTCTTTATCTGGGAAGATTAGAGGGGTCATCATTTGTCTCAGACGGTTGTTTTCGGCAGTCGCCCCGTGGGGGGGGGGGATGCGCCAGTGCTTGACAATATATATGTATTATATAGCACATTAGGCAAAACCTAAGCACTCATAATTTTGCCCAACAAATAACACAATCAAAACAGATAAGGTAAAGAATTAAAGATAACACAGAGTGTAACGCTTAATGGTTTAAGTTGAAGAAGATTTATCATGATCCTTTTTGTATATGTCAGCATATATTTCTTGCACCATGGCATCTCGCCTGAAAGTAAAGAAACATTACATAGTGAGAACAATGATTTCAGTAGAAATTCAAAATCATATTATGTGTTAAGCTGCTTCATTATGAATTCATTACCTTAAAATGGTAGAGCAACAGCATGCAAAGCTATGTATCTGTTCTTTAATCTGAGCTGTTTTAATCTGAATCTAACTTAAACCTATACTTGCATTGACCTAATGATGGTTAACAACAAAAATTTGTGTTCAGATTTCAGCTATCTCAATCTGATTCTAGCTTTAGCTTACATATAGCATTGAGTTAATAACAATGATCTGTTGCAGTATCAAAGGAGTCACACTCAATTGAAAAACCCTATTTGTTGTCAGTTTTTCACACTCTATCAAAACTTTATCTTTTGAGAGCCTAGTTTTGGGAGCCATTGCTTCCATTTTCAACCTTGAAGCTCCATTTATCATCCGGTGTTGTTGTCTGCTGCCTTCACTCTGCTGCTGTAAATATGAACTTCTTTATCAATTTATTGTCGTGACTGGCGGCCGACGGAGATAAGGGACAGACAGTGCAACGCGGAGATAAAAGCTTGCCGAAACAGATAAAGAGACAGATAGCTGATTGGAATTTTCGACTTCTTTCTGGTTTGTTACAGAGTATTTCAGAATCGTCTAGAAATATCAATGGACGTACAAAAAGGAGCGCGATCGCCAGCTAGGAGAGTCGAAATGGAACTTGAGAATCTTGCAGCTGTGTTTTGAAAATGAAATCTTTGTTTGTGGGCGTGGCAGACGAATTTGAAAGCTGTATTTGTGTATGCTAAGTAGTTATGCTACATTAAGGGTCGACCAAAATGTGTTTCAGCGGAAATAAAGAGAATTTAGAATTTCTGCAACTTGGACTTTTAATTCTACGAACCCACAAAGTCACAACTGGTGTCAGGAAGTGGAACACTCGACAATGGACGCTGCATTGGTAAAGATTTTAGAGAAAAGGGAAGCTGGAAAGAGCAGCCTGGCCGCGAAGTTGGAGACGACAAACAACAACCTGGCCGCGACGATGCCTACAATGAAGACCGAATTAACCACAGAAATGAAAGCGGCGATCGCTCGCCTGCCACCCGAAATTAAGGCTCCGAACGAAGCCTTCGCCGAACGAAGCTGGCCGGCGTAAAGGAGGACGTCACTGAGTTCAGCGAGCACGTCGAGGAGCTGGTGAGCTGCGTTAAAGATCTGGAGGGAAAGACCGACAGCAACATCAAGTCCCTGAACTCCGTGGTAGAGGACATGGTCGGCTGGAGGTTGCGGACCTGATTGCCGACGCACCGAGATGTGACACAACATCTGCGCGCGTCAAACCTCTTAAACACGACGGCCCAACAACTTTCGAAATCTTCCGCCGCCAGTTCGGCACAGTGGCCAGCCAGAAGTAGTCACCGGAGGCACAAGACGCACACCTAATAGCCAGCCTCCAGGGACGGGCCACGGAGGTGCTGAACCTGGTCCAGACAGCGCCGGCGCCCAAGGACATCTGCGAGGCCCTAGAAAACCGCTTCGAAACCACCGCTTGGTCGCAGCCTACCACAGCCAACTGAAGTTAAGATCGCAGCAACCAGGGGAGACCCTGAAGGAGTTCGCCCTGGCAATTGAGCAGCTCGCCAGCAAAGCTTTAGTCGACCTCCTACCCGAATTCGAATCCCAAGAGGCAGCCCACATATTCGTTGACGGGGTAAGAGACATCGAGATACGTCAGCGCCTAATGTTCGACGACTACAAAACCATCCACGAGGTGCTAACGGCAGCACTGAGGATGTAGGCGGCCAACACCGACGTCGAGAACGAGTATCCGCTACACTGGAGAGAGAAGGCCAGCCGAGGGATGCCGGCGAAGACCTAGTGGCGTGTTCTGGGGTGTGGACAGCCGGGACACCTAGAGAGAGACTGCAGGGGGGATGCCGTACGTCTGTGGGTGTTCGTCGCGAAGGTGGCTAAGGGGGTGATATTGGGATTGGATGCCCTCAGGAGCCACGAGGCGACGGTCGACCCCAGCAGGAATGTCCTGCGTCTCTATGGAGAAGAGGTTATACTCCGGCAATCGAAGAACGCCTTGAAATCTGCAGGGTCATCCTGAGGGAAGACTTGGTCGTCCCCGCGAGATGCGAGGTGGTGGTGACGGCGCGACTGGAAGGTCAGCGGACGAAGAACATGATGCTGGACCAGAAGGCACCTGTGCACAGACTGTGTGTAGCCAGGACATTGTTGCCGTACCAAGAGGAGGTGCCAGTGAGACTTCTCAACCTGAGAGATCCCGAACACGACGTGCAGGTGGGCGCAGAGATGGGGATGTGCGAGCCCGTGTTCAGCGTGACAGCAATCGACAGGACACTGAAGCCCATGCCGACGCAACACCTGGGGCTCAGGCTGGAACGCTTACAGGTGAGGCCGGCTATCCCCCTGACCTCAGAGCAGCTAGAAAAGTTTGGACTACTACTGAGACGATTCCAGCAGGTCTTCATCCAAAGCAATATATACATAAAAGCTCGAGGGTATCTATCAAGCCAATCCACACAGAGTGAAGACTGAACCCCCTCTAATGACCAGGCAGTCACCCAGCTGTCCCAAAAGGGCGCCCGGCACCTCCGTGGGGCTTTCCATAGGGCAAGACCTAGAGACTAACAAGCCCCCATCTGGTCCTGTGGACTCAAGTCGGGATGCAAGTGGATACCCACTTACGCGTGCCAACCCCAAAGGGGAAGGCTACTGATTAAACTCGGTAGGACTGCCTGGTGATCTAGCACACCTTATACTAGCTATACAGGCTAGTACGCGGAAATATATGGCTTCCCTCAACCCCGTCCGGAGACGTACCCAATCTCCCACGGGTGTCGGGACAGCCAAAGCAATAGTAACTACGGCCGCACGGAACGAGTGCGTCACCACATCGATACCGGAGACGCCCAGCCTATTCGGCATTCACCCAAAAGCGTCCCGCCGGCGAAACAAGCGGCAGTTCAGGACATGCTAGAGAACATGAGATCCAGGGGAATGATTGAAGAGTCTGACAGCCCTTGGTGTTCCTCTGTAGACTTGGCGACGAAGAAGAACGGTGAGATACGCATCTGCGTGAACTACAGGAAGCTCAACGCTGTCACCAGGAAGCATTGTTTCCCCTTACCCCGGATTGACGACACCCTGGACACGCCTGTTGGTGCGCAGCGGTTTTCGACCCTGGACCTGAAGTCGGGTTACTGGCAGGTATCTCTGTACCCGAGAGACAAGGAAAAGACTGCATTCTCGATGGGCCAAGGGCTTTGGCAGTTCACAGTTATACCCTTTGGCCTCTGCAATGCAGTATCTCTGTAGCATCTAGTCAAAAACACCGTTAATAAATTAATCAAGCATGCAGGCGAATTTTGTTGTGGTCTTAACTTTGAACGTTGTATTAATTTAATTGCAATTCCTGTGTAATGATATAAAATTGTTTATGGAACTCTGCCGAAAGTTTAAGATACCGAGTCATTTAGAATGACTTAGTTGCGCAGGCTAGGGGCTGTCCCGTGGGACAGTGCCGGGAATCCCATGAAGCTCACGCTAACACACCCTCTGGGTACTCTAATTCCTCCCTCCTTCCTCCCTCTCTCTCTCCCTTCCCGGTATGATATAGATTCATATAGCCTGACTATAGATTCAATATGGAAGCCCCTTCGCTTGTAGTGCAATTAAATTAAAAGAAAATGAAATAAAATCGAGAAATAAATGCGCAATTTTAAATCCGGAACCTATGATGAGGATTTATGTATGCATCAATAATGTCTGAAATGCAAAAGTAAAAACAGAACCACAATCTTAGTCCTGGTTTAAAGTAACCATTGCATACATAGTGAAGATACGCATTCTCATGTGCGGGCTGGATCAAGAACTGACAGTAACATTGTTGTGGACCGCATCTTGCTTCTCTCTCGCATCAATAACACGACCTATTTGTGAGACTGGCAGTTAGCGGTGGCTGGGCTACATATGTAGCCCACGCGACTACTCGAGGGTTAAGAAAGAAATGCAGTAACTAAAAACCTGAAATCTCAAGGTTCAAATATCAGACATTTCAGCCTGATTCTAATTTTAACTTATACATAGCACTAACCTAATGCTGATTCATTATCATCATCATTGTCATTATTGTCATTATTAATTTATCAGTCATACAACATACTGAAAGTACATAAATGTCTATTGTATATGACGTCAAAACGTTCAAGCTGATATACAATAATTACAACAGTAGGAGTGACAATTATAACAGTATTATACACAGGTTATTAATATACGAGTGGGGACCCAAAAGAAACCGGACTCCGAGGGCGCTGCCACTCGTAGACGTAGTGCAGGATTGTTACGCTAGATGGTGTTAGTAGAGACCATGAAACAGCTGAGCAGACGGTGTCAGTATAGAGCTGAACGTGTAAGTGTGGTATTGTGTTTCTCTGACTGTTGGCGGGTTACCTCTGCGAAGTCGTTATGGCAGCTTTAAAAGAACAAAGAGTGTGTGTGAAATTTGGTTTCCTGCTTTAAAACACTACAACGGAGACACACCAGATGCTTCAGTAACCTTTCCAGGAGGGTGCTATGAGTCGCACACTGGTTTTCGAGTGGTTTGGGCGCTTTAAACGTGGTGAGATGTGTGTTGAAGACCAAGCTCGTTCTGGACGCCCTTCAACATTGCGAAATGAGCAGAACATTGAAAAGGTCAGCCAAAAAATCAACGAGGATGTTCGCCAAACGATCGACCAAATTTCAGTTGGAGCTCGTGCCAGCGGATTTTGAAGGAGGATTTGCACATGAGACGTGTTGCTGCTAAATTTCTTCCTTGCCTTCTCACACAGAAGCACAAAACCATTCAGCATGAATGTGTGTCAGCACTTGAAAACAGAGATTGTATGTGATCCAAACTTCTTGAACAAAGTCATTACAGGGGATGAGCGTTGGTGTTACGGGTATGACCCAGGAATCAAGCAAGCGTCAAGCCAGTGGAGGAATCCCAACTCTCCCAGATCAAAGAAAGCAAGGCAAGTAAGGTCAAATGTGAAGACGATGATTATTGTCTTTTTTGATGTTCATGGAATTGTGCATCGGAAATTCGTACCCCCTGGCCAGACTGTTAACCAGCACTTTTACTTGGATGTTTTAAGCCATCTGCGAGAGCATGTGAGGAGGAAGCGCCCGGAACTTTGGCGATCAAGTGACTCGTTTCTGACTCACGACAACGCCCCAGCACACACGGCCTTACGAGTGACCCACTGTTTGGCATCTCAGAGGTGGTCTGTCATTCCGCACGCTCCATACTCGCCGGACCTAGCCCCGTGCGACTTTTTCCTATTTCCACGAATGAAAATAACGCTAAAAGGGGAGCGTCATGACATGTGGAGGCGGTAAAAACAGCTTCGCAAAGGGCACTGGACAATATCAAACTTGAAGAGTTCCAAACTTGTTTCCAACAATGGGAAGAGACTTGATGAGTGCATCACATTTAATGGAGAATATTTGAAGATGACTGAAGTAATTTTGTAAAAAGGTTCATCAATAAAGTTTTTATGACAACAATCCGGTTTCTTTTGGGTCCCCCTCGTAAGATTTATCTACATCCTACATGGCAGAGCCTTGAAACATATTGACCATCAGTGAATTTACTTATCTTGATTAATAAAAGAGGGAAATATTAGTAATCTGGCATACAGTATGCAATAAAATCCAAATAGAGCACTTGGGAGCTTTGTGTCTAATATGAACGGTGAGCCAATTAATTATTATACAAAACTGTATATTACCATATCAGCCACACATTTTGTCACTTGACACAAAGGGATTTCCTATACCTGTTCTTTATCCTTGTCACAATATTATTCATATTATATATAATTTCATTGCTGTCCAGAACACTTGATGCATCTGAACAAAGTGTACATACAATGTTTGACAGTGTATGCACAACAGGATACTGTAAACAACTCTGCTATTTAACATATTTTCCAATACACTTATACGCATTGCCTTATAATATACTATAAATAATACAATATAAATTATACACACAGCATTATTGTACCAAAATGGCGATATGTATTAATAAATATAAGGGTAAATAAACAACCAGATTGATAATATCTATTGCTATGGTTTAATAACTCTTCAGAAATATAAGTAAAATGTGTTAAAGAATCATTTACGAGCTCTTTTTAAACTGTTTCCCTGTTATACATTTCCTTTAGATCAGTTGCCAGTGAGTTAATGAATGATATATTTCTTTCCAAATGCACGGCTCTATGAATTTAGAAAAAACATTTTTTTGTCTTTTGTAAAATGTGGACATAATTGCTTAATTAAAGGGATTATCTAAACCTTATGACATAACTAAAATTATAATTTATATAAATAGTGTAATGGTAGGAGTAAATGTTGATCATAACGGAATAGGGTATGATCATTCCATTCCACCACCATTTTTTATGTGCCAACCTAGTGGAGCAGATAAGAGGTGTCATTGCAGCTACAAATTCCTACGGTAAAGGAATTAAGTGAGAGTCAGCTCCTTCCAATTTTTTGTCGATTGGTGACTGAGAGGAGCAAAATGTGGAACATTCAAGAAGATAATCAGCCGATGTCATGAAGCTGGAAGTACATATGTGCGCCTCTGTTGTGCACACTGTATGTTCCCAGAACATTCAATTTCCAGAAATGTAGGAGTTTCAATATTGACAATACTCGATTCCTTTGATTAAAAGAATTTTGGTGTACAAAACAGAACATTCCTGCCATGACAGGCATAATATGTAAAAGACAGAGAAAAAGACAGTCAATTTAGTTTCTAATAATGCGTTTACCATTGAGCATCTGATTTGTTGTGAAGCAGATGTGTAGTATAAAAGCAAGTATTTGTTTCAGAGCAATAAACATCAAGTTGCTTAAGCCATGCAAGTTGATGCATGCAGCAGAGATATAAAGAAAACATTACAGTGAAGTGAAGAGCCTGTATGTTTGTAAAAAGTAGAGTAATTGCTAATATTTGGCTAAACACCTAGTGATAAATAAAGTAAGTTTAGTTCAACTTTGTCATTTTGGTCAGTGGTTTCAGAAGTAGGGTGACCCATACTTATTTAACTTAACTGAGCGGGATGGCTCAGGCGGTTACCTCCACAGTCTGCATTCTGGAGGCCCGGGTTCGATTCTTGTGGCCTACCTACCTCACCTATGGGATTTTTCGAGGATCTTTCTAGGTCACTAGGCAAATGCTGGGTAGGCTAATTATATCCCCCGAATGTACTGTCCGTCCATTTCATCTCCATTATCATTTCACATCAGCTCTCATCTGGTGGTCTCTTTCAGGGTAGAAGTGTCAGCGGGTGTCTTAGAGCTGTTGTGACTCCTTGGGTCGGCTGTCCCCTCTCACCTCATCCTTCCTCACAGAGATGCCCCACTTGCTTCATAGGTACAATAAACCGTAGGTTTAGGTGCCAAATCTCTTCTAAAGTAATCCTAATACTAATCCTAATTAATTTATAGTAGGCATTTAGCATTGCTATGGCACTGATAAGGCACATACTTCTAGCTTGGTGATTTTACCTGTGGCTGTCCTCAAATGTTTCATATTTTGCTCCACTCGCAGTGCATACAACAAAGGTTGTGGTATGAGTTGAATCACACTTAATTCCTTTATGTTATTTGCTGTCACTCTGAGAGTTTCAAACAGTGGATGCATTTCAAATTGTTTAAAGTGTAATCTACAGGATTTGAAGATATTTATTCTTTGTAAAATTCTTAAAGCTTTTTTCTGCACTAGACGATTTGCATAAAATATCATTTACATATGTATGTGCATAACATTATTCCATATTCTAAAAGTTAGTAAAATAATATGTTTTCAGTATCAACTGCTTGAAAAGTTAAAGTAGTGAGAGCTGATGTAACGGAAATATGGTTTTCTTGAGTATGGAAATGAATTATAATATTGTAGTTTATAGTCGAGAAATTATCAATAAAAAAGCCTTAAAACTTTGTATTTAAAGCTCTGTATATTGCAGTAGGTGTGAATTTGTAGTTCAAATCTCAGCTGCTTTAGTCTGTTTCTAGGTTCTGCCTGCACCTTAAACTGACCTAATACTTGTTATCTATAAATGTATATATAAATGACATATCTAATTGCTAAAAATTTCAATTTCACTAGATGTGCTCCAAGCAACAGTTGACAATGTGATTAGTTGTTAGAGTATTTTAAAGGTCATATTTATCAGGGATATATCTGCTCACTACTCAATCTCACTTCACCAGATATGCTCCAATAGTAGACCATGCAGTATTATGGATCAGAATATTGCTAAACAGGTAAGCTACATATGTTGAACAGTCTTTATAATAATATCCAATATGAACCAGTGTTATCAGGTAGTTGATCATTCCTGCCTTTTTCTTGAATCCATGTCCCATAGTTCAACTGCTTATGGTATATTTTTACTTAGAGAAAAGGCTTGTAAGTAATTATGTGACATAATCACAAGGACACTGTTCAGTTAATAAGTTTTTGGATTCCTATGATCATCACAATAAGCGCTGGGCCACTGTTAACACAATCACATTTACATATTATAACCACCCAGTGGTGATATTTATTGAAAACTGTAATTTACAACAAAAAATTTGGTTTTGATTTTACTGTATGTACAGATTTCAAAACCTGCCATTTATTAAATATCTACCTCATTGAGATCTTACTTACTCAGCACGGAAAACTTCCAGGTGATGGGCAAGGTATTTCATGCCCTCATATTCTGTCTTTTGTGAAAGATCATCTTTTCCTTCTTTGTTAAAAGGGCAAGGGCAATGTGCAAGGCAGCACCAATTATAATTAAACTTGTCCAGAGTACGTCTTTGTGAAATAACACTCAGCTTTCTTAACTATTATTTACAGGTGTTTAACAGTGAGGCTCATTACATTAATTGAAATTGGTTATGTTTACACTACTAAACTATGTTCCACAAAACAATGCTCTTAATGTAAAACAAGAAAATTTTATTTTTTACACTCAAACGGTAAACCAAAATAGATCAACCAACTCACAACAAGTTAACGTTGTGGCCAATGTACAGTTGTTCCAAAAGCCAAAAGCTCCTGATACAACCTAGCTTTTACAGGTGGGAGATGGTGTAATTTGTAAGTACTAAGTCAAATACATGGCCACGCCATGGCTGAGTTCTTGGCTCTCGCTTCAATTCCATGCGACTGCAAAGTGAGATTTGTGGTGGATAACATGGAGCTGGGGCAGGTTTCCTCTGGGTCCTCCGGATTTCTTTGCCAGCATTCCACTGATTGCTCCATCATCATGTTTCCTATCACTTCATCTCTCTCATACTTTCACTTACAGCATTAGGCTTATCGCTCATCCTGGAATTTCTGTGATCAGGAAACCTCTGATCTTGTACAAAAGTGAATCGAGAATATATTGACACATTGCTTCACTCACACTGTTTATTCACAGGACATGTTTCAAGAGCTCTTGCTCCTATCCTCAGCTGATACTCGATTAGTGCAAGTTGTAGTGGTTTCTTCTTTCTCCGTATTGTCAATAGATGGCGTGATGTACTTGTCAAAGATGTCCGGTGGTGGACAAGTACATCACGCCATCTATTGATAATACGGAGAAAGAAGAAACCACTACAACTTGCACTAATCGAGTATCAGCTGAGGATAGGAGCAAGAGCTCTTGAAACATGTACTGTGAATAAACAGTGTGAGTGAAGCAATGTGTCAATATATTCTCGATTCACTTTTGTACTAATTTGTCCCTACGCTTCTTTCAAGTTTATACTCTGATCTTGTGCCCGTTGCCTGCGGGCCTCCAGGTTGTACAGTTCAGAAGGCCCTATGTTCCACTTAAATGAAATATAGGAATTCATTCATTCAAATCACATACATATTGGTCCACCCTGAGCTGGGTCCTAGTCCCTTTGCTAATAGGGTAGCTCTTCAA
Source organism: Mantis religiosa (assembly GCA_030765055.1). NCBI lineage: Eukaryota > Metazoa > Arthropoda > Insecta > Mantodea > Mantidae > Mantis > Mantis religiosa. The sequence continues at coordinate 242,831 of JAUKNK010000067.1, read as the reverse complement.
TACAATTACATACTTTATATGTGTTTACCATATAATAGTAATTACCTTCCATTTACTCCTCTGCCTTGTTATCCTCTGCCTAATTCTCACACCATTTTTAATCCTTTGTATCCTCACAATTGCTTTACTCTGCTTTTCACTATTCACGTATCCTTACACTTGTTTCACTAAGTTTTTTCTTAATCACTTCGATTCCCATACTTGTTTTACTCTGTATTCACCATAGTTCAATTTCATTTTTTTCTTATTTTCTACTTCATTCCACCAACCACAATTTCTGAGATTGTCCCCTCTTCTCTACCATTTGCACTGTTCATCACTTCCACTTCGTCAATGCACACTGTATTTACTTCATATGACTTCTGGACACTCAATCCAGATAGTGAAATCAGCTTGTTTGAGTCTGCTGCATCAACACTCATATGCTCTGTATCTTGGATGGTGCTTATGCCACTTCTGTGTTCAGCTGTTTTCCCAGCAATCTATAGTTTGCTGTTTTGCATAGATGCATTAAATCCTTGTGCCCTCTTCTTACTCCTGTCTTCAAATGGCATACTCCTTTGTTCCCTTTGCACATAAGATAAATCCTTATTGATATAAATAAAAATTCCTTTTAGGTTTTTTGCTTGTGTTAATACTTCTGTTACCATTCCCATATTGGTCAGTTTCACCAATACATTTCTATTACCTTTCAGTTTCCTAACTCTAAATGCATCCTGCAGTTTGAAGCCTCTCGTATTCATCCTTAGTCTTCCTTCTAATAATTCCAATATTTCCTGAAATGCTCCTATTCCTTTTCACCTTTCTTAGGTTTTATCCTCTCATAAACTCTTCCATTATTCCCATTCATCTTTCCATTTTCCCCATCTTCGTTTTCTAGCTCTGTGGTTTTAATCTCCACCTCTATATGACCCGCCTCCTCCATTCTTATTTAAATCTTGCCAAACCATTATTTCTTATAGCATCTCCAGTCTGCTTTGCGTTGCCATATCACTCAGATCCTTTTTCCTCACTTCCGCAGGAACAACTCTACCACACGTCAGTTCTTCTCTATCACCAGTTAAGTGCTTCGGGTGGGATATAAATGTAACAATAATAAAAGCACAGTCCACTGCTTGGTCAAAAAACAAAGGCAGAAAACCCTACACATACACCTCTCTGTTGAGAAGCTTGGTAAAATGCCCTGTGAAGCAGTATGGATGGCATATATAAAACCCAGGTACCTAGAATACCTCCTCTCTTTCATCCAAAGTTTCTGTATCAATACTTATTAATTGAAATTGTATCTAATAACTCTAGAGAACCAAAAAAAAAAAAAGCGCTTTAAAAATATCTGAGTCACTTTACCTGTTCTAGAATCTATACTCAGTTTGCCACAGAAAAGAAAGTCTGCACAGAGGGGCAACTGCTGATTAGGCACAGTTTCGATACCCTGCATAAAAGCTGTTTATGACATTTAGGCTAGTTCAGTTACAGTCCATACAGAACATTCTGAGACCGCCTACTCTTGTGAATAAACCTTGCCAGTTATAGTATACTGAGTGAGTTCCTTTAGTGTAGGGCTCATATTTTTTCAATAGTGCTACTCCTTGTGTAGCATGTGTTCTTTCTCACATACATTCACTGCCCTTGTTGCAGTGTTTTGAAACAGAAAGGGTAGCATTTTCCTAAAAGGGACTTTTTCCCATTGGCAAACAGTATATACTTACATTAAATTTACTAAATATTTGTACAAATAGTTTTAAAATATATTTCTTAGTAATACAGCACTAGCAATATATGGAGCATTGAGTACTAGTTCAACTCAAAATTATATTAATTTTGTGCTTCATTGTATTATAGTCCTTACTCATAGGAATATATTTCCTTGTTGATACACAGTTGGGATAAGCAATGAACAAAATTTTAACCGCTGGTCAGATTGTGATGGCTTTGAAATTCCATTCTCTTTCCATGATAAGAAGACAAAATAAAAAATTAATATTTCAAAATTCTGACAATTAAGAAGAATCTCACAGAAATAATGCGCTCCACAAACAACAATTTGACATCAGTTGCATGTTTTAATGAGCTCTTCATTTTTGAACAGTAAAATATTTCTATTTCTTATTGTTCACCAGTTATACAAAGGCCATCTAGAATGAAGACGACTTTGAAGGCTTTTTGCAGAAAATTCAAGAAATAAAATTCATTTGCTATGAAAATAAAATATAGTACCTTTTAAAATATTGTTACAGCCATATTGAAGGAATCAACATTATGAAAAGATTCCCATGCAACAATATCTTGGAGTAGGATGACCTTTCAAAACTGATGTTGCATCCTTGGGAATTGCTGAACTTAAATACTAAGTTGAATATTTGATCAACTTTTGACTGTTTAGTTAAATGTATATGTACTGCACCTTGCTGTATGCTGTCTCATAAATTCTGGAGTTTTCAAACTTACACAAGGTTCCAATCATCTGGCCACTGTTTTCTTTGCACAATACTTTATTCCATTTTGGAACAAAAATAAAATCCTGTATTTGCCTTCATGACATACCTTATGTTGCATTGGTCCATTAACATCTCATTAACAACATTCTCTCTTAGACACAACTGGGTATTGCTTATAGAAGAAAAATTGGAGAAGGGAAAATTACATAGCCTTATGTAATAGACAAGGGAGAGAGGGTTTAGTATGGTTGAGGACTAGGGCTATATTGAGAGGGGGTTAACTAAGAATTGTAGACTATGTGGAGAAGAAGTAAACTAGATTGAATGCAAAGAGTTAGGAAATTGGAGAAAAGAAATAAGGGAAGAAAAATGAGAGAGTAAACGTGTACTCACGGTTTACAGTAAACATTAAGAAAGGATTAAGGTAATAGGGAAGTTTGCGGAGAGAGTAAAGGAAAAGTAGTTAGGGGTAAAGAAATTAAGAGAAAGTTAATATGGGCTACATTTAATGGTTAAGCGAGGAAGTTCAACTAAAATATCCTATAAGCATGAGGTAGCTGGCAGTATTTGTACTTAGATTAGGAAGAATTAGAGTCAAATACTGTAATTGTAACAGGTCTTTGTATAATCTGTGCATAGTAAGGATGATAATGATGGTGACGACAATGACGATGATGACAATGATATAACATATATATATATATATATATATATATATATATATATATATATATATATACATATATACTAATGTCTGATGCTTAAATAAAACGAAATTAAAAATTAATTACAAGACAAACTTGAGAATTAAGTTATTACTGCAGCATCTGCTTTAAGTAACTTTAAATATCTGTCAATCTATAAACTTGCAGTTAATTCATTCCAGAGGTGACCTTGGGAATATTCAAATAGCCAAGAAGCAGGAAAGCAGGAACAGAATTCTCTACATGTACTAGATAGTTTTCTTAAACATAGTTAAGCTTTGTCATTTTTTACTCCTTTTATCAGATAAGCAAAAATTCATTATAAATATTTAGAAATTTTCTACGCTGAAAAATGCACTTTAGAAAAAGGTGTATATATATATAAAGTATGTCATTTTGAAAGAGCCTGTATATACATATATAGTATAGAGTGGTGTATGTGTGTATATTTGTGAGAGTAATAACTCAAAAACAAAAAGTTGGTTTAACACTATGGTACTTAAGGTTAGCTTATCTAAGGATGCACCATAAAGATTTTCAAAAAATCCCCTACCCAAAGTTTTCCAAAATTTTCATTTTCTCAAAAATTGATGTTACAAATTTCATTAAAATGCCATATGTTTAAGATATTTTGTTCACAAATGAATTATAACTATATCCTGAATTGATGGAAATTAATCATTTCTCCACACTAGCCTTATTTTGGCTAAGATATTTGATGGATAGAGTCAACTTGAAAAATTCAATGCCATGGCCGGGATTTGAACCATGGATCTCCTGGTTTCCGTCCAGTCGCTCTTAATGTTTGAGCTAGCAAGGACAATGCGCCGTCCTGACATTAAATTCTCCAGTTGACTCGTATATGTCCCTGGTAGACCACAAGTTGATGTCATGTCTACTATTCAAAAAATGAAAAGCCACTGCTGAATTTTCTGCTTCACCATTTTTAATGTTTCTTATATGTTCTTTAGTTCTGATGTCAACATTTCTTTTTGTTTTTCTTATATAAATTTTAGGGCAAGTTTCACATTTGATCTCATAGATTCCTGGTTTTTCTTTGACAGTAATTGAATTTTTGGGGGGGCCTTTTAACAAATTTCTGATGTTAAACCTATTTTGAGGTGCAACTTGAAAACATCTTTAATAAAATACGTTAATCACCCCAAAGACCTTTCCGTATGGGAAAAAATCTTCATTAACAAAAATCGTCACAGAGTCATGAATTTTGAAACTCCACCACTGGACATCTTTGACAAGTACATCATGCCATCTATCAACGATACAGAGAAAGAGGAAACCACTACAATTTGCACTAGTTGAGTTCCAGCCGATGATAAGAGCAAAGCTCTTGAAACATGTCCTGTGAAAAATCACTGTGAGTGAAGCAGTGTGTCAATAGCTTCTCGATTCACTTTTGTGCTAGACTACATTATTGCCTTGCACATGTCCCTAAATGTTGCTGGACTATAACTTTACAAATAACATGACTGAGTAAATAAATGCAACATCCCATAGATTCATATGTGTAAATGAAAACATGCTAAAAGATGAAGAAAGAAGGAGAAAAGCTCATGTAATTTGTATTGTTAACAGCTGTTTCAGCTGCTGCACAGAACCATGTTTCTCCAATAGCTTGGCTTAGTGGCTCATTCTCGGCCATCACATTCATCTACTCCAATGGACATAATCTCTGAATCCACTAAAAATAAGCCAAGATGTGAGATAATCCAGGACACAAAAATATCTGTTTTTTCCTTCTATCTGTAAGTCTGTGATTCACAGGTCAAACTCAGGTCAAAACCATGCCTTGCAGAAATCCAGTACAACTGATTTAAAAAGTGCTTTGTTTTAACATTGACATTGAATAAAACAAGTGTAAAGTGTGGAACTATATTGAAGTAGGTAGTACTAATAACAGATCAGTGTATAAAAGATGAAAAAAATTATGTGTACAGTTATATGGCTTTGTGCATGCTTGTATATACTGTTCATACTAATGCTTACTCCTTTTTTTAATTCACTTCAAGTGACAATCACTTGCAGAAATTAACTAATTGTAAAATCTTCTTATAGGTACAAGGAAATTTGAGAATTCAGTAGATCTTACCTCACAATCAGATCTTTTAAAGTTGATGGTTTTGAAACCTCATTCTCTTTGCATGGCCAAGAGATTAAATGAACTAGGACTTCACATTTGAGGAAGTTATAGGTATTGGAAACTCCATATCAATAAAAAATAAAGGGTTTAAGTGTGTCCCAAAAGTTCCATTTTAACAAGATCTAAATTTTTTGTCTAGCAAGTTTCTTGCTATCTCTTAAGCTATACCAGTGCTACAAAAGTCATCCAGAATGAAGAGTACTTCTGAGGTCATTTCCAGAAAATTTGATTTACACATTTCATTTGTCATGAAAATATCATAAAGAAATGGTGCATTATTCGAAACCGTTAGCAATATAAAAAAATGTAAAACTTGCATGCATAAAGTGTTATATTTGGTGAGGAGATTTTTCTCAAAATTTTGTCATGCAATTGGAAGCTGGTAAACTGAAATAATAACAAGTTTAGTGTATAACAATTTTTTTGTGCCTATACGAGTGAGATGTGAACAAGTACCACAAAAAGCAAATAAAAACATCATTAATCCAGAAGATTTCACACACCAATCATGATGAGAATGCCTATGGTGCATGAGGAGTAGTTGGATTATAAACATACTTGTTGTTCCTTCACCACAATTTTGCTGTGAAGAAACACATCCTTAAAAGAGGAGTAAGGGGATTGTAGACACTAATAGAGACAACATTCATGGTAACTTATATAATTTCTTTTTATATTTATCATTGATTCGATGTCATCTCTAGCAGTCAAGATTAGCCAAAGGTTTATGAAATTATAAAATAAGGTATTCTTTACGAAAATGATTACTTTGGGTGGATCAACATTGTTTAAATTAGGGAGAAAATTTTGTACTTCCTTAAACTGCTGAATTTGTTTTTAAAACTCTTTGGCTTTAGATGGCACCTGTGACTCATCTGTTTATAACGAGGATCATTGTTAGTTTGCGACATATAGGCTAGTGTTTGTGTGTGTATGAATGGAATGTAGGGCCCTATGATATTAAAATATAGCCCAAGTTAGGTTATAATACCTAGGTTAATATGTGTATATCAATAAAATCAAGGATCCTGTGATATAAAAATATACTCCAAGTTTGATTATATCTGCGTTAGTGTGTGTACATGAACGAAATGGAGGGCCCCAGGTTATCAAAACATAGACCATGGCATGTTATGTCACCAGGGCTAGTGCGTGTAATTCCAGAGAATTAAAGGACTAATGATATTGAAATATAGTCCAACTTGCCATGACAACAGTTTAGTGTGTTTATATGAACAGAATGAAGGGTCCTTTGATTTTAAAATATAGCCCAAATTAGCTTACTAGGCCCAGGTTTGTGCATGTTATGAGTTTAGTTTACTTGTACTCCTACATCTTACAATTACAATTACAAATTTTACAATTCTAATCTAGGTACAGATTTGTCGGATACTTATATTTACAGGCTGATAGTGGTCTTGGCTCCCTGTCCGTTTACCTCTACCCTAGCCCTTATTCGATCTTGACCTATTATTCTGTTGTGTCCTCCATTTCTCTACCTCATAACTTACTTGGTCTCCTGATTCATTTCTCTTTGATTTTGTCTGCAAACTTTCCCACCTCCATTATACTTTCCTGTCCTTTCAACATAAGCAGTTCTATTGCTACCACATAAGCCCCTTTATTATCCCAGTTCTTATCCCATTATTTTTTCCTCCACTTTTAAATTTCTTTATACTCCACTACATAATGCACTAAGCTTATTTTATTTCCACATAAAATGCACTCCTTTGGTGAACTCCCTCTCAATATAGCCCCTGTCCGTAGCCAAGCTAAACCCTCCCTCTCATATCTCTTGCATGGTTCTATATATTTCCCTTCCCCATTCTCTCTTCATTTTCAGGTATACATTTAGTAACTTCTTAGTTATCAGACTTTCCCACGTCATTTGTCTGTTTATGTCTTCTACCCTAAAATATTAATCATTGTCCAAAAACCTTTCACATTTCTACCTCTTGCCAGGTATCCCCCCCCCATCCCTATTCTGTCCAACGTTCTCTCTAGCTCTGACCACCAGCTATTGTTACACGTTGAATTCTTCTGTTGTTCTAGACAGATCTTTAAGATATTATCATCATATTTTTAATATACCTACGTCTATACTGATATTTTAGAATCTTTCTGTAAGTACCCACTTCTGCTTGTGCATGTTATTAACAGGATGAAGGCCCCGTGAATTCAAAATACTGCAGAAGTTAGGTTACAACACCTAGATCTGTGTGTGTATGTTTGTGTGTGTGTGTGTGTGTGTGTGTGTGTGTGTGTGTGTGTGTGTGTGTGTGTGTGTGTGTGTGTGTGTGTGTTTGAGCAGAATGAGAGGTCCTGTAATATCAAAACGTAGCCCAAGTTAGCCTAAGATGCCTATTTTAGTATGTGTATATGAACGGAATGAAGCCCCATATGTAATGTACTCATTCTCCTTCTTTAAATCATCTTTCTTGTGTATTTATTTCATAGAATAGTTATTGAACATGCAGGTTTACATTGTTTGAAGTTGGAGCTTAGTTTTTATTTACAGACGCTCTTTAACTGCTGTGGTTCTCAGCTTCCCAATCATTAAAGACCACTTGATATTGCTCAGGCTTCTTTATAAAGCTTGAGGTTCTTTAAAGGGGCCGAAAATATACGACACAAGACCATCGGTTTTCCAATGAAGCCATTCTAAGTAACTTTGTAAGTGAATAAGATCCATCGTCCGTTGCCAGTTTTAAACCTGTGACCTTGGGATCCCTAAGCCACGGAGGACAATTTCACGTGAAACATTATATATACAAGTTTCCAATAAGTTTAGATTTAATTATCATTTCTAATTTAATCACTTACCCTTGAAAAATCCAAAATGACGTGTTAACTCCCAAACCTTCTAGATTTTTCGTAAATCGAACAATGAGTGTTATGTTGCTATGCCAATAAACAACTGAACACGTTTACCGCTATTTGTTTTTGTATGTGAACTCAATTTTTAAATACAATCTGCCAGTTGTACTGCTTTAAGTTTTTCTTTTTTTTCTAAATTTTAATGGTATTTCGTATTCACTCGCAGGTACTGCCCTCAGAGCATTTTATAAGATATTGTAATGAAACTTAAAAACTGCCATAGACTATGCAATGCCTCGGTTCGCTACCACCTGACCCACTCTGTTGAGTACGTAGAGAAGCATTACATTATACTATATAATGCAATATCTACTTCTGCTGGAAATGCATTTTTTGTTGTAATTTACGTCCTCCAACGATGAATGAATGAAATTAGTGAAATGATGCTCAAATGAGTCCGGGGTCCATGGAACTTAGAGCTACCCGACATTCGTCTTTAAGGATAAGGGAAAACCCGGGAAAAATCCTTATCCAGGTAACTCAACCTGACCGTGATTCGAACTCGGGACCTCTTAAACATGAGGCAGACACACTACCATCTACGCTACCGAGGCAGGCTCTGGAAATGCACGAATGCAACATTATGGTGTAGGCCTTCACACAGCGACTAGCTCTTAAAGTATATCCCAAATGTCTACTGCATCCTGCACTTCTCAAAACACGCGGCATATTAATGAAACTCGCTAAGAACGATTTTAGAGAAAATAAGAGAATTAGCTTTTTTTGTTAAATGTAAAATGAGGTTTGAGGTAGATTAGGTAAGTGATTTTTTTATTCCACAAAATATGAACTTCCATTGAAAAATACGTCTCGTTTGGCTGGAATTCAAAATGTACTCCGCTCAGTGTGGGCAATAAGTGGAGAGAGCAAAAACATACACATTTTTGAAATCACCTCATCGAAATTTTCAATATTTCCAATGTAGTGAAATGATTTTTTTCATTGTAAAATTAATTTTGTTATTTTTATGCACCCTGAGAATATGATCGACATCCGAGTTCGAATCTCGGTCAGGTGAGTTACCTGTATAAGGTTTTTTCCGGGGCTTTCCCTTATCCTGCAAGACGAATGTCAGGTAACTCTTAAGCTCCATGGACCTCGGACTCATTTGAGCGTCATTTCACCCATGTCATTCATCGTCCGATATGACTTAACGTTGGAGGACGTAAATTACAACAAAACATAAACCAAACAAAACGATTTAAGACGATATTTGTTGCCTTCCCGAACAGTAAACTAGGAACAGGAAGGTACTTCTCAAATAGGAAATCAGAAGAGAAACTGAGCTCTGCATACGAAAATTATTCAACTTCGTTTTCACATATTTGGAGAAATTTCTGAAATACATGGAATACCGTAGCACGACCATATCGATATATCGATTACTTATACAGACTGGAAGTTGTCGTTTAGCTTACAGAAAACAAAATAAAGTCAAAACCGAAAACTGTTTTAGCCCCAGTATTCATAAAATAACTAATCAGGTATCAATTTAGGTTCACACCTGAAGTATTTTACAAAGAATGTTCTTCCAATGCCTTAAAATACAAATAATAATTCACTTACATTCCATCCTAAATATTAATACAGAAATTTCAACGAAAATACACATTTTGAGACTTCCTCAATAAAAAGAGCATGATGCATTGCACTCACATTAATTTCTCTTCCCACTCTTCTACAAACTACAAACTTTTCGTTTACCCAGTTCAGATTAGTCCATTTAGTCCATTTTAGAAATCGTCTTATTGCGTATTTGCTGATAGCTACAATGGGTATAGAGGAATACAGTAAGTTTAAATGAGTCAAATGTTTAAGAGGTAATATCCCTGAGATAGCTTTGAAATTCCGTTTTCTTTGCATGACTAAGAGAAAAAAAATGAATAACGACTTCCCATTTGAGGAAAGAACGACTAAGTAACATAAAATCCAAAGCACTAACTATAAGCACTATCTTAGGAAAGGTAAACTTAATATTGAATCTTATTTAATAATCTATGCTTTAACATCATATACGGGTTATCATTTACGAGAAAATCATTAAGAATGGAAGACGACTTCAGAAAGCATTCCCGAAAATTAAAAGTATGTGCACATTTTATTTGTTCTGAAAATATTCTAAACATACTGTAGTTTAAAGAAAATTATTAAGAGTCCGCACTCCAAACTACACTTTAAGATGAAAACATTTTCAGTGTGTTTTATTTTCTTAAAAATGATTGACATATTTGTTTAAAATGCCCTATGTTTATGATATTGTCACCCAATTAGCGGTAGGCTTGAGGGCAACAGCTGTCAGGAAACCAAAGGGCAGCCGTACCACGCCTCCCATTAGTCTCTGTCACTAACTGAAGGGATGGTTAGGGGAGGGATGTCGGGCCCCTGAGCCGTCTCTTTACCCTTCTACTAGGGTCTGGAAATTACGGGACATTCAATTTAATCGAGAACCTTCTAGATGGGCAAGCGGACCCTATATAAGCGACACGTCGTGCAAGGGGAGTCAGTCAGTTGTTGGTTGAGTTGGTCAATCAGTTGGTTAGTGAGTGTGAGCGAGAAGACAGTCGCAGTTCTTGGTGTAAGAGTTAGTCAGTGACGTGTTAATGAACGAAGGGATTGTGCAACGGAAGACTGTACGTAACTGTGAAGGTGTACCGGAGTTTATGTAATCGCGAGTACAAGTGAAGTTGTAACGGACGAACTGGTAAATTGTAATTGTGTGCAGCAAGTAATTTTGTGTAATTGGCAAGAGTTTAACTGTAAGTCGGTGGAAATAAAGAACATTGTTGAGTGGTGAAATTGGACTTTTTATTCCACGAACCCACAAAGTCACACTGGTGTCAGGAGTGGGATAACAAAAGTCACACTGGTGTCAGGAAGCGGGAAAACAACATCACCGAACATTACAACGATGGAGGCAGCATTAGAAAAGATTTTAGCGGAACTAACAGAGATACTGGAGACTAGAAATAACCTGGCCGCGGAACTGAAACTAATCAGGACGGCTAGGGACAACATCGCCGAGAAGATGGAACAAATGAAGGCCGAGTTAACCACGGAAAGGAGAGCAGCGAATGACGGTCTGGCTACCGAAATGAAGGTGGCGAACGAGGCTCTCGCCGCCAAGTTTGAGGAACGGTTGGCCGGCGTGAGGGATGACGTCACGAATCTGGGCAAGCGGAAGGGTCAAGTAGACGACCGCCTTAACGATTTAGAGGAAAAGGCCGACAACATCGCAAAACCCCTCACCCGCCTGACGGAGGAAAACCGGCCTTATGTGTGGACGGAGGACGCCGAAGACACTTTCCAGCACCCGAAGGAGACCCTGTGCAGTGCTCCAACTTTGGGTTCCCCGCAACCGGGTGGCGCCTTCATTGTGGACACCGACGCTAGTGACCATTGCATTGGAGGTGTCCTATCGCAGATCCAGGACGGCCACGAGCGCACAAGAGTGGAAGAGGAGGAGCGTGCCGCAGCAGTCCGAGTAGTTGTGGCAGTGCCTGCTGAAGGCTGGGATAGCGCAGGCCTGAGGAGGGAGCAGCTGGCGGACGCAGACTTGGGGCCACTCTTGAGGGAAGTGGACGCAGGGACGAGACCAACCTGGGAGGACATCGCACCGAGGAGCGCCACCTACAAGTCGCACTGGGCCCAATGGGACTCGTTGAAGACCAGAGAGGGCGTGCTGTTCCGGGTATGGGAGTCACCCGATGGGAAGGCGCAGAGAGAACAGTTGGTACTTCCCCGGAGCAAGGTCCCGGAAGTCTTGGAGGAAGTGCACGCCGGTACTTCAGGAGGACACCTGGGAGCGAACCGAATGATTCACAAACTACGGCAGCGCTACTTCTGGCTCAGACTCCGGGCAGATGCTGGTGGTACACCTGGACCGCCTCGCACGCTACGATGGTGCTGTTCGGGACGACCAGCTTTGAGGAGGGAGCAGTGTCACCCAATTAGCGGTAGGCTTGAGGGCAACAGCTGTCAGGAAACCAAAGGGCAGCCGTACCACGCCTCCCATTAGTCTCTGTCACTAACTGAAGGGATGGTTAGGGGAGGGATGTCGGGCCCCTGAGCCGTCTCTTTACCCTTCTACTAGGGTCTGGAAATTACGGGACATTCAATTTAATCGAGAACCTTCTAGATGGGCAAGCGGACCCTATATAAGCGACACGTCGTGCAAGGGGAGTCAGTCAGTTGTTGGTTGAGTTGGTCAATCAGTTGGTTAGTGAGTGTGAGCGAGAAGACAGTCGCAGTTCTTGGTGTAAGAGTTAGTCAGTGACGTGTTAATGAACGAAGGGATTGTGCAACGGAAGACTGTACGTAACTGTGAAGGTGTACCGGAGTTTATGTAATCGCGAGTACAAGTGAAGTTGTAACGGACGAACTGGTAAATTGTAATTGTGTGCAGCAAGTAATTTTGTGTAATTGGCAAGAGTTTAACTGTAAGTCGGTGGAAATAAAGAACATTGTTGAGTGGTGAAATTGGACTTTTTATTCCACGAACCCACAAAGTCACAATATTTTAGGAGAATCCATAACATGTATAGCTTGTATCTTATAGTAATAGCATGTAAGTTTGTCTGCATTGGAAAGGAAGTTTCTTAACGTAAAATCAAGAGCGAGAGAGAGAGAATATAATCATAAAACAGAGAGAGAATAATAAACTTGCTACACAGAAATGTGAAGCCTATGAAAATCACGCGGCTGCCTTTTGAGATTAGTCATTTCCAAATATGCATGATTTACATGAACTTTTCAATAATTTATACTTTTTATATGTGCTCAGCATTAAATTGTCTCTTTCAATTTCATGGAAAGCATAATATCTAAAAAGCAAGCATATAGTAACCCCATTTTAAACATTTGATTAGTATCTTGGTTTCTTGGGTTTCTTGTGCCTATGAAGAAATGTGTGATGAAACTGCAATTAACGTAAAGTATACAGCAAAAAACAAAGAAACGACATACACTCACGAGAATTTGTTTACTCACTGGTGGACCAATTATTGTTAAAATGTTATCCATCTATCTACTTCATGTTATAGGTTGCGCGCTAGTTCTTGACGTGACGATGATGATGATGATGATGATGATGATGATGATGATGATATGTGTATAAATTATATGATATAATTTATCTACACAGATGGATCTAACTTGGACAACAACTCAGGAGCAGGAATTAAGTGTGCACTGTTCTCATTCTATCAACCAGCAAGATACCACACAACAAATTTTGATGCAGAAGTAACGGCTATTCATTTTCACTCCAACAACTTCTCTACAGAATAGATAAATTCAGAAATGCTGTCATACTTTCTGATTCAGAAGCAGCATTATGTGCAATAAGTTCATATAAAATGAGGTCAATCCAAATTAAGGAATGTCACAAAGTGATCAAACAACTTCAAAAACTACAGAAAAGATTTATATTACAGTGGGTACCTGCACAATGTGCAATTGCTGGAAATGAATAAGCTGATTTTCTTGCCAAAAAAGGTGCAAATTTAATCCAGAAGAAAAGTAAAAACTGACCCTTTACATCCATAAAAAGATTAATCAAAACAAATATAAAAACAAGCAAAACCAATCAATATCTAACAAAGCCAAAGATAAAAAATTGAACATTTTAATTAAAAATACAGAAATTATTCCAGAAATCCAACGTAAAGCTGCAGTAGCAAACTTTAGATTACTTACGGAACATGATTATTTGGCCAAACACTTACACAGCGAACATTTAATTGGAAGCGTCCTATCGCAAGTCCAGGACAGCCACGTGAGGGTGATAGCCTACTACAGCAAGACGCTTTCCAAGGCAGAGAAGAACTACTGCGTCACCCGGCGAGAGTTACTGGCGATAGTGAAGACATTGGAGTAATTCCACTACGGTCAGCCATTCCATCTGAGGACTGACCACTCCGCCCTAACTTGGCTATTGAGCTTAAGAAACCTGGAAGGCCAGACAGCAGGTACAGGTACAGAGGCTGCAGGAGTACGACTTCATCTCTGAAGTAGAGGGAAGTGCTACGGCAACGCAGACGACATGTCCCGAAGACCCTGCCCAGAAGAGTGTGGTCAGTGCACAAGAGTGGAAGAGGAGGATCATGCCGCAGCTGTCCGAGTGATCACGGCAGTGCCTGCGGATGGCTGGGATAGCGCAGGCTTGAGGAGGTAGCAGCTTACGGACGGAGACTTGGGACCACTCTTACAAGTGGAGTCAGGGACAAGACCAACCTGTGAGGACATCGCACCAAGGAGCACCACATACAAGTCGTACTGGGCCCAATGGGACTCGCTGAGAATCAGATAGGGCGTGCTGTTCCGGGTATAGAAATCACCTAATGGGAAGACGCAAAGAGAATAGTTGGTACTTCCCCGAAGTAAGGTTCCGGAAGTTTTGAGGAAGTTTACGCCGGTACTTCAGGAGGACCCCTGGGAGCAAACCTGACGATCGACAAAGACCGACAGCGCAACTACTGGCTGAGGCTCCGAGCAGACGCTGAGAGGTGGTGCCGGAAATGTCAAGGGTGCGCGGCGAGTTGCGGCCCCCAGACTAGAAGCCGGGATCGCATACAGCAGTACAACGTTGAAGCGCAATTCGAAAATATCGCCGTCGACATAGCTGGATCATTCTCAGTGTCCGACCGAGGCAACAAGTACCTGATGGTGGTCGCGGACTACTTCACCAAGGTGCCACTGTTCTGGCTGGCCTACCGCTCGTCAACACACAACACCACTGGGATGACGCCAGCCAGTATAATATTCGGCCGAGAGTTACGCCTCCCTTGTGACCTGGCTTTTGGAAGCCCCCCATACGCAAAACCGCCAGCAACCTAGTATGTGGAGAATCTGGTGGACCATCTCCACAACATGTATGAGATGGGTCGTCAGAACATCCAGAAGGCCAGCGACCGCATCAAGGCCCAATACGACAGGCAAGCCAACAGCCAAGGGTTCCAGCAGGATGGCCCAGTCTGGTTGTAACGCCCTACCCGGACCAAGGGACGAAGCCCGAAATTTCAACAGGCGTGGCAAGATATTCGTGGTACACTTAGATAATTTGGCCCGCTACGATGGTGCTGTTCGATGTTAATGTTATTTTGTTAAAGAGAACTTTGTGTCACTTTTCAACATAGTCCCTTTTTCTTTTTCTTAATACTGTTTGCGCTCACATGTTAGAATATAAGGAGGTTACGTTTGGCTTAATATATAATCATCATCATCATCATCATCATCATCGTCGTCATCATCGTCGTCGTCATCATCATCGTCATCGTCATCATCATCCTCATCATCATCATCATCATCATCATCATCATCATCATCATCATCATTTGTCTGCAGCTATTAAAACATCAATTGCGCTCAGATATGAAACATATGTATCCTTTGCAAGCTAAGTTTAATCACTAGTTGCTAATAATCTAAGTTTATACAAAAATAAAATAATATAAATTTACCTCTTGTGATACAGAAATAGGAGCTGATAAAAGTGAGGATCAAAACATCCTTAAAAATGCAGATATTATTTACCAGATGTCTCTGCTAGTATAATGTTGGCAGCTGTCCATCTGGGATTGAAATGCCTGTTAGCCTGAATTTGGGGAAAATATCGAAGTAATGGTGGTAACATGCTAATAATACTTTACTATAAACTATATGATGATAAAGGAAAATGTGTGTGTGTGTGTGTGTGTGTGTGTGTGTGTGTGTGTGTGTGTGTGTGTGTGTGTGTTTGTGTGTGTGTTTCTTTTATCAGTTGGGTATGCAAGTTTGTCTATTTTTTTTTTGTAGGAAAATGATGACCTATAGCTTGAAGGTATGGGTTTTGGCTGGAATTTTAATATTTTAGTGCTCCAAGACTGTGAACTGAAATTGACACCGCTTTTTGTTTCAAGTAGGTTGTGATATTTTAATTGAAGCTGACTTCTTAGCAAAACATATTATATAAACAGACTTCCAGAAAATTTAAAAAAGTAAACGCTTACTTTTCAGAAAGCTTGTGTCACTTTTCTACATAGTTTCCTTTCCTTTAAATACATTCTGCACATTTTTTGTAAATATTGTAGCAAACAGTTTCAACATCATTATGTAAATATGCTTGTGATAGAAATCGGTTCCAAGTGGTGCCATTCCATAATAAGTGTTATGTTTTAGGTTCTAGTGACGGATCCAGCTTCCAAAGCTTATCAAATACTCGTCAGAAGTTATCTGATGCTTCCTCCCTGAAAGTTGTCATCCTCTGGCAATAAATTTAGGACCCTACAACCTTTTCTAAAATCTGAACTTTCAATAATTTCTTTGTAGTACTATGTTCCACTGCAGCAATTTTATCCACAGTGATATGCTGGTATTCGATAATGGGCACATCCACTCCTTCCTTGTTGTGTGATAATCATTTTCCCATTAAACCATAGTACACGTCAAGATATAAACAGATCTAACACAAATAAATAACAGTAGCAGACATAAAGTTAGCAGTAACTAAGTAATAACAATAAAGTAAAACAAATTAATCATAAAATGAGTTTCAAGCTACTCATTTTCTCTTTAGCCAGAGGCCCGATGTTTTCCAGTAGCTAAAACAGCAAAATACGCCTGTATTTAACTTAGCTATCGTTACCACAAGTGCGCACATTGAGACACTGTCTACTGCAAAGTGCATAACATGATAAGTCTTAGCAACTATTAATACAAAATATTCTTTTCTGATACTATATTTTTATCGACATCCTTTTCAAACATGAAATATATCGAAATTTTGTACTTGCTACTTATTGATACATAGGGTGTTGAAGGTACTTTTTGAAACAGAACAGTTAACACTAGCATCGCTAAGTTTTCATACATGAGAGAATACTTCAAGGGATGATTTCACCCTTAACAAAAAATTCTATCACTTTATTTTAAGTGAGTCATCATCATCATCATCATCATCATCATCATCATCATCATCATCATCATCATCATCATCATCATCATCATCATCATCATCATCATCATCATCATCATCATCATCATCATCATCATCATCATCATCATCATCATCATCATCATCATCATCATCATCGTCATCGTCATCATCATCATTCAGTATTTCTGGAATATTTCATTATAACTAAGCTGAACAAGGAAACGAGTATCAGGTGATTGGGCATTGTTTCTGTTTAATAATACAACAGTCATTTCATAAGTCTGGTAAATTTCGATGAAAGCATCGAATTTTTTTTCTCCTACTTTGTGGGTGGTGAGCTCCAATATTAAAAAGATTGTGCAAAAAATTTGAATGTGCTACAATTTACAGTTCATGGTTGACAGCCAACTGAACTGGCCAGTGTGATAGCTGCGATTGAAAATTAATAAATCAGAGTTTCGTGTTGTTATTAAACATTTTCATTTGAAGGGCTGGACTGCCGCACAAGTTAAAACTGTATTGGATGGAGTTTACGCAGACTCTGCGCCAACACTGAAGACCATTTACTTTTGGAATAATGAATTTAGACGTGGTCGTAGAATCACCGAAGATGCATCACGCTCTGTTCGCCCAATTGAGGTCACCGCACAAGACACAATTGAAAAAAGTTACGATCTGGTTATGCTAGACTGCCGAATCAAATTTGTGAGATTGCTGAGGCTGTACCTATATGGAATGAGCGATTGCACAATATTCTGCATGAAAAATTGGCAATGAAAAAGCTGTGTGCAAAATGGGTGCCGCGATTGCTCACAGTCGACCACAAGCGCATCCGAAAGAACACTTCTACCGAGTGTCTGGCGATGTTTAGTCGCAATCCGCAAGACTTTTTGCGACATTTTGTGACCGTGGATGAAACTTGGATCCATCATTACACACCAGAGTCAAAACAGCAGTCAAAATAAGGGACAAAGGTTGGTGAAAGTGCATCTCAGGAGACAAGAGCCATTTTGTCAGCTGGTAAGGTGATGGCCACGGTTTTTGGGGGGGGGGGATTCTCAAGGAATAATCCGCATAAAGTACTTATAAAAAGGCAGAATCATAACTGGAGCCTATTATGCTTCATTGTTGTATCATTTGTAACATGAGTTAACTGAAAAGAGGCCGAGATTGAAGCGCAAAAGGTGCTCTTTCAGTAGGGTAATGTACCATCGCACACATCAACAACCGTAATGGTGAAAGTGCAGGAGTTGGGCCTTGAATTGGTCCCTCATCCACCTTATTTACCAGACTTAGCCCCAAGTGACTTCTTCCTGTTTCCAAACTTCACAATTTGGCATAGTGGTAAGAAGTTTTCATCAAATGAAGCAGTGATAGTCACCGTCAACGAGTATTTTGCCGACCTTGACGGAACCTACCTTTCCGACGGGATGAAAAAGCTGGAAAATCTTGGTTTCGTCACCAAACTTCTCAATCGACCCTCGTATTGAGCCAGTTTTTTAACAATACATTTCTTACATGATCGTTTTTTAAGAAAATTATGTTTAATGAGCTTTGTCTTCCATCCTCTGTTATTGTTCTACAACCTGAATCTCTCCATGTGGTGGTTGGCTTTATTCCTTGTGGTGGTTGGAGAAACTTCTACAATAGTAGGTTGCCAACAATATTTCTAATTTAAAAAGGCTTTTTCTGTTTAGCAATATGAATACGCTTTCCCAAACTGTATGTTCAGTTTTACCAAAATATTATTTTTCTTATTGTGACTTTGTGGGTTCGTAGAATTAAAATTCCAATTGCAAAAACTCAAAATGTACTTTATTTCCACCGAATTACAGTTGGTACACTTGCTGATTACATAGAATTACGTAGCGCACACAATTACAATCCGCCAGTTCGTCTGTCACAGGTCCACTCCTCACCCACTAGTACGCAACAGTCACAATTACGTAACACTCGCTACTCAGCGACAACTCGCTCTCTCGACCCGACTAAGAACTCAGGACTCAGAACTAAGAACTGCCTGAGTCGTCCAACGCGACGCTTATATAGGCAAATCGCTGCATCTCGAAGCTTCGCGGCTCGGGACACTCATCCCGATTGTTCCAGACGTCAGGGAGGAGGGGAAAGAGACGGTACAGTGGCTCGTGACACTTTTCCAACCATCCCATCAGTGAGCGCCACAAGATAAATGGGTAGGCGTGGGCTGAATGCCTCCTGTCCCCCACCCAGCTTCCAGTTGGTCGTGCCTTCCGATAATTGGGTGACAGAATTCTCAGACTTCAATGTTGTGTTGGTTTCTTTAAAGCTGACATGCTACCTCTGATTTGTCCTCTTATTTAACTTTGTTACTTGTGTGCTTATTCTTGTTTTCATATTCCTCTTGGTCTTCCTGATAAAGCTTTTCTCATGTTCGTTGCAGCTTATCTGATATTGTGCTGGTTTTTTCTCTTTGAACATCACTTTTAATTTAGAATTTAATATGTTTTCAAAGGAGTAACTACTTTTCATGACCAAGATTAGGTTATGCTGCTTGAATACTTTTGATAGTTGGTGAAACCAACACAGAATAAACAGAAATATGGGAACATCAAGAAGTGATTCAGAAAAAACAGAATTTAACATTTGAGAAAACATATTTATATGAAAAAAAAAGAAAAAGAATCAATGTTATTAGGGAATCACACACAGCAACACATTTTTACAGAAGTCTGTCTAATGAACACAAGAAAAAGCCAACCACCACAGGAAGTGATGCAGGCTGTTGAACAGGACCTCAGAATTGGAGCAAAAGCTCCTGAAATATGTTTTCCTTAAGAGTGAACAAGGAAGTGTCATAATGTTATAAAATAGATCCATAATACTAAATATATAGCACATATTGGCACAAAGTCCAATAATTCCATGTAATCAGTGCTGCTAACGTTAATTGTTCGTTATTTTTGTAAGCATTTGTTTCTATTATTCGTGACTGCTAATATAAATTTGACTTGTCTTTGATATCACACGTAATGGATTTAGTTCGTCAAGTAGATAAACAGAAAATCACAGTTTTAACAAAGAAGGTGTCTCTATGTCCTCAAGGTAATTAGGGTACATGACTAAACAGGTCACAACCAAATTTCACGAAAGGTTTCAGTTTTGGTAATTGTGCTAAGTAGATAAATGAATAAATATTCTGAAAGAAATTGTGTTAAATTAATTCTTTGAATAAAATACTGGGGCTATATTTAACTAAGGCTTCAAATGGATACCTGCAAGCAGTGTAGTATCAATTTAAAACTAATTCTACATACACCTTGCTGCAGGCTTGCTCCTGTCATAGCACACATTGTTAAATCTCAATTCACTTACCAATTGTACAGCAGAAAAAATACTGCATTAGTAGAAAATGCTGAAGCAATTTGTATCTGGGAAATGTTTTGCATTGCGGTAAAAGGAGGCGTAAAGAAAATGTTTCACTCAGCAATGACTGAAAGCATGAAGCAATACTGTAATACGGTGCAAGTAAAAAGAATGAATAATTTGAAAAAAAAAGTCAAATTGGATTTAACACTGTGAAGTAATCAATAATTAAAAACTTTACAATCATATGACTGAGACACTCTGTACTTCACATACCTCAGTTTCCTGTCAACACATTTTGCCTCCTCTTGGAGGCATTATCAGTAAGTTGTGAACAACCTGGAGCTTTGGTGTCCAGAGTTGAGACATCTGGAGGTGATTCAATGAGGCTAAGTAAAACATCTTCTTCTGAAGGAATGTTGAAATTCATTAAATACAGAACACAGTTATCTTCTGGGCTTGGAGGCAGTCCAGTAGGTTTGAAATACCCTGACATTTCACCAAGGACTCCGCTTGTCATCTTCAAAAGTGATCTGTGCTCTGTGCTAGTGAGAACTTGAATGTATCTCAAGGTACTTTACAGGCAGTACAGTTTCCTCCCTGCAGACGCAACAAATATGTATGCTGAGGCTTTCATGACCAGCGTCATGAAGAAGAGTCATATTCTCGGCCTGTGGGCAGTAGTCTAGTAGGATCGAAATATATCAATGTTTATCCAGGGATTGCACTTGGCATTTTCAAAGTTGTTCCATGCAAGTCAGAACTCAAACAAGCTCAGCATATTGAATTTCAGTTCTCTTGTACCATGACCTACAAGCACAGAAGGTAAGTCTATTCTTCATGACGCCAGCCATGAATGCCTCGTCAATTTCATTAAATGTGTTCCGAATTTTTTCATACAAATATTCTCCCAGTAGGTAAATACATGATTCATGTGAACTGCTTCTAAAAGTTGGGTATTCTTTCTATATGTTATGGTGATGATTCCAGAATTGTGCTGATACTGCACACATATCTGTTTCTCTTAACTTGATGCTACTAAAATGTTCTTTAAATCTTATTCCAATGTTATATTTCGCCTTTGCAATGTATATCTCACTGCTGTCTGAGCAATCAGTTCTGTAAGTCCCAGACTTGTTTTGCTGAGGAATTATGTCTGTTTCTGGGTGCATGATCAGGTTCCTGGTATTGTCTAATTTTTAATTAATAAATGTGAATATTAAAGGAATGTAATACTGATGAATAGTAAAATATCTTAAGCTAGAAGCAGTAAGGAAATGTAGTAAATGGTGGAATAATATTCATGAATATAATGAGTCAAGCAAATAATCATTTCAAAGCAGTAAAAATTGTAATTCAGGTAAATAATAAGGCATATAAAGCTGGAAGCAGTAAGAAATTGTAATGAATACACTAAAAAGTAACAAAAGCAGTAAACAAAGCTAATGTGCCATTATTCAAATTATCAAAGCTTGGAATGATGCATAGGTTATCCGTCTTTACTTCTAAGTAGATCATGTAGTAATAGTGTTGTATCATGTGAGAACACTTATCCAAAATTGACTAACTGGTGTTACAATTCTGAACTGAAAATTTTCTAATAAATTCCAATATTCAGAACACAAAACATGTTCCATTGAGCAACTTCAGCATTTTCCCCCCCACAAGGTTCCCTTTCTGATGTTAAGAAGTAGCTGCCATCATAACTGCTCTGAAGCAAGATTACATACTTCTGCTAATATTATGAAATTACATTTTTTAATATCATATGTATCTCCTGCTAATATATAAATTTGTATAAATATATTACATTCTAATAAACTATTTCAGTTTATTGTATTAAAAACAACATAACAATGTTTAATAGGAAAAGCTATTTGTAGTCTGTTTATTGACATTTCATCACTTACATGTAACTGACGAAGTGTCAATAAACTGACTACACATAGTTTTTCTGATTAATTTTAATAATAATAATAATAATAATAATAATAATAATAATAATAATAATAATAATAATAATAATAATAATAATAATAATAATAATAATAATAATAATAATAATAATAATAATAATAATAATAATAATAATAATAATAATAATAATAATAATAATAATAATAATAATAATAATAATAATAATAATAATAATAATAATAATAATAATAATAATAATAATAATAATAATAATAATAATAATAATAATAATAATAATAATAATAATAATGATAGTGATAGTGATAGTGATAGTGATAGTGATAGTGATAGTGATAGTGATAGTGATAATGATAATGATAATGATAATGATAATGATAATGATAATGATAATGATAATGATAATGATAATGATAATGATAATGATAATGATAATGATAATGATAATGATAATGATAATGATAATGATAATGATAATGATAATGATAATGATAATGATAATGATAATGATAATGATAATGATAATGATAATGATAATGATAATGATAATGATAATGATAATGATAATGATAATGATAATGATAATGATAATGATAATGATAATGATAATGATAATGATAATGATAATGATAATGATAATGATAATGATAATGATAATGATAATGATAATGATAATGATAATGATAATGATAATGATAATGATAATAATAATAATAATAATAATAATAATAATAATAATAATAATAATAATAATAATAATAATAATAATAATAATAATAATAATAATAATAATAATAATAATAATAATAATAATAATAATAATAATAATAATAATAATAATAATAATAATAATAATAATAATCAGAAGAAGAACAAGAAGAAGAATGATAATGATGATAATGATTTTTTTTGCTTTTTTGTAGTTTACGTCCTCCAACGTTAAGTCATATCGGACGATGAATGGAATAGGTGAAATGATGTTCAAATGAGCCCAGGGTCCATAGAGCTTAGAGTTATCTGACATTCGTCTTTCAGGATAAGGGAAAACCCCAGAAAAATCCTTATTCAGGTAACTCACCCTGACCGACATTCGAACTCGGAACCTCTTGAACGTGAGGCAGACATGCTACCACTACGCTACCGAGGTGGGCCCAAATGATGATGATGATGATGATGATGATGATGATGATGATGATGACATTTTAGGAAATGATGCATGTGAATATGTGGAGCATTTAAATGAACGACCATATACTGGTTAAATACTTAATTTGTTGCTTGAGTAAGTCAAGCATTTATGCACCTAGAAGGATATATTATTACTCTACTTATAAGCCCAATTATCCGTTATGTGAACATATTTTCATTATTTTTATTTTATCAAAACACCTCTAAGAGATATATTTGCACTATTAGTAATATAATTTTAGCATTCTTGAATTTTCTGCGAATCAGCATTGACATTCTCATCAATCTCAATGA
Organism: Mantis religiosa; assembly: GCA_030765055.1. Taxonomy (NCBI): domain Eukaryota; kingdom Metazoa; phylum Arthropoda; class Insecta; order Mantodea; family Mantidae; genus Mantis; species Mantis religiosa. The sequence goes on along the minus strand of JAUKNK010000067.1, from coordinate 218,984 downwards.
TACTTTATGTAACTATGAAACCTCATTTGTGGAGTAAATCATACTGAGGAAAAAATGACCCTCTAATCCGAATATTTAGTCTCTATCCGCGCTTATGTCACTAAGAGTTCGTTCCGTATTTATAACAATGTTTGCTAACACTCTGAATGCTTTCTTACAGCTAGTTTAAGGGAAATGTGTTGGAATGATATTTTCTGGGTAAATAGAAACACATTACATCCATCAACATGTAGAGCAGCTAGACCTAGGAGAAGTTGACGTTTGAGACATCATCTGGCATTCATTCTGGATAAGCGACCTGCCTTCCTAATCACGACTAGGAGCAGTGGCCCGGAAAACAATTGAAGGCGTCTGTACAATAATACATTTTCTAAAGAGTTCAGCTGTATTAAATCCATTACCACCTTACCATATATGAGACTCCTGTATATGATGATGCAGTTAGAAAGAGAAATTTTTAAGGAACATTGTAATTGACTTCTTATTTATGGAATGCGTGATTCTCAGTGTCCTATTATGCATTGGGTGTGAGAGTCTACTTAATTTTGCTCAGATGCCTTTTACATACAAATCTACGCTTCAAGACCACCGACTTTATTTTCCTTCCGAAGGATTTTTACGCACGAAAAAGTACATCGACCTCTGCTGGGTTTGAACCCACGAGGCTATCATCTAAGGAAACTTTCTAGGTCCGGTATTTTCTAGGCATCTTTCGATTAAGAGGACTACGCGAGATATGCAAAAGAAAGAAAACAAATACTCAGAGAGCAAGGTCCTGATGGACTTAAACTATGGACCTCCTATAAATATACTTTGACACCTTGGACATTCATTTCGGTATTTATCATTAACGTGTTCAGCTTTCATGTATGGCGTAACCTACAGTAGAAACTATTTTCAATATGAGTTCATACATAACATTTGGGGTATATTTGAAAGAAACAGTCAAAGTATTATATTCAATATTTTGTTTAACGTTTGGAATAACCAGAGTAGGTTAAAAATAGCGGTTCCAGAACAGACCCAAATGAGCAAGATGGCGGCCATGCGCAATCGGTATGTTTAGTGGATTTAGACAGTGTTTAGGTAGGCAGTCAATCCTCTTAATTTGGTGTACCTTATAATGCTGTGTCTTGAGCTATGATCTGAGGCTCTAGGGTTAAGGGCTGCAGGGTTTCTTAGGTAAAGTCTGTTGGTCTGGAGGTGAAGTCTGTTGGTCTGGATGGTTTAGAGCTGTAGGATTTAGAGACTAGGTCCTGAGGTATGATCTGGGGCTCTAGGGTTAAGGGCTGCAGGTTTCAACAGGTAGGGCTGCAGGATTTAATGGTAAGCTCTTGAGGTATGGTCTAAGGCTCTAGGGTTAATAGTTTCACAGGCGAAGTCTGTTGGTCTGGATGGTTGTGAGCTGTAGGATTTAGGGGCTTGGTCTCTATGTATGATCTGGGAGGAGGGTCTAGTGCTAAGAGCTGCAGGTTTTTCACAGGTAAAGACTGTTGGTCTGGATGGTTGTGAGCTGTAGGATTTAGGGGCTTGGTCTCTATGTATGATCTGGGAGGAGGGTCTAGTGCTAAGAGCTGCAGGTTTTTCACAGGTAAAGACTGTTGGTCTGGGAGGTTAATAGCTATAGGACTTAGAGGTTAGGTCCTGAGGTATGATCTGGGACTCTAGGGTTAAGGGCTGCAGGGTTTCTTAGGTAAAGTCTGTTGGTCTGGAGCTTGAAAGCTGTGGGATTTAGAGGTTAGGTCTTGAGGCATGATCTGGGACTCTATGGTTAAGAGTTGCTGAGTTTCTTAGGTAAAGACTGTTGGTCAGGGAGGTTAATAGCTGTGGGATTTAGAGGTTAGGTCTTGAGGTATGATCTGGGGCTCTAGGGTTAAGGGTTGTAGGGTTCATAGCTAAATGTTGTTGGTCTAGAGGATAAAGACCGTAGGGTCTTTTATCTATGTTTTATAGGCTGAGGTATGGTCTTATAATTTTGAAGTTAAGTTTGCTAGTCCAGCGATTAAAGGCGGTTAATCTTGGGGCAAGTACTACATTTATGCTTTACTATGTCATCCTATTATAACCTAACCTAACCTAATATACTCTTTCATTTCTACCTTCTTTCATCATTCTTATTATAACCTAGCTGTGTTTGGCTAGTGGCTTCCTTTGTTGCACCTGTTAACCTATTTGTTCTCTTTCCTTAAGTTCCTCTATTCTACCACTTTAACCTAACCTAATATATCCCATGGTTTTAGCTTCTTGATCATTGTTGAACCTAGTTGATTCTGGTATTAACATTCGTTCTCTTTTCTTAAGCTGCCCCGTTTTTACCTCCTTAACCTATCCTAAGCATGTTTCTTTTCTCATGCTAACTACTTGTATGTATGATGCAAAGTTTTTAGGCATATCGATATTATAGCTATCTTTGTCACTGCAAGAGGTATATATGCTGATTACAGATCTTTATACAGTAAATTTAACCCTTTGTGTATCTGCTTCTCTTTTCCTAAAAATTGAGGTTCTTTTGTTGCTAGGGTTTCTTGTTTTTCGTTCCTTCTCTATGCTTTCAGGAACTCTATTCTACCTTGTTATGTTATGAGGTCTTATGCTTATATCTTAGGCTTTTTGATTAAGCCTTTTGATCTGAAAGACTATGTATTTTGACTATGTTCCTCATCTCTTATGGTCACATGGCTAGGTCTTGAGGCATGATCTTAGGGCCTGGGGTTTAAAGGATATAAGTCTCATAGCTTAAGCTCGTATGTCTAAAGGTTAAAGACTGTAGGTTTAGTGGTTAGGTCGTATGGATTCAAGGTTAGATCTCTCGGTCTAGAGTTTAAGGCTGTAGGATCTGAAGGTTACGTATGGAGGTATGATCTGAGGGCTCTAGGGTTAAGTGTTTTAAGCTTCATAGCTAAAGGTTGCTGGTCAGGAGGTTAAAAGCTGTAGGATCTGGAGGTTAGGTATTGAGGTATGATCTCGGAACTCTAGGATTAAAAGCTATAAGCTTCATAGCTAAAAGTTTGCCAGCTAGAGATATCTTCTTTACTGTTAGAGGTATATTTGCAATGGTCTAGGCGTACAGTTTTCTTACATTTTTTCATGCAGATTGATGTCTTCGTACTCTTGTGTCTTTTTCAAGCTTTTACCCCCTATGCATCGTCTTGTAATAAGTCGTTACGCTAAACCAATGTTCTAATGCTATTTCCATGCTTTTTCAGATGTTATGAGGTTTATGCGCGTTTCAGGGATATTTTAGACCAAGTTACGTTACTCAATTCATTTTATAACTAATTAAGAAGTTTTTCAAGGATATTTCAGATTACGAGATAGTAGTTACTTTTTAAATTTACCTATTTAACATTAACTAAAGTGTGTTCAGTTAGCTTATGTGGTGAGGTAGACGTCCCTCGTCTTTTTTCTCTGGACTTGGGACCAGCGTCAGAATTTGTTTTCTGAACGGTAGTCTTAACGCCCTCCTCTGCTCTTATTATTCAGTTGTTTTCATGCTTGGATATTTTAATGCTACGTTCTAGTGTTTATTTCTCGGAATGAAAATTGTTTTTTTTCTGCTCTAGGGTTCCTTCTTTCATTCGCCGTTCAAAATATGACAATGTCCATGGGCATATGTGGATACTCCATCATCTGCAATTACTCTCTTGTCATCATGTGGAGATAGGGATATTTTGTTCACTTCCACTGACGCAACATTATGTTGATGGGACATAATTAGGTTCATTGGCGTTCTTATGATTTCTCTGCTTTTAAGACAGTCCACATAGCTCTCAAAGGTGATGTACTGTTTAATGGCACTATGTTTTATGCCTTTTATCTTCTTGATTATGCCTCCATCGATGTCGAGTGCATACATCTTCGGTCTCAGTCCAACAAAACGACGAATGATTTTTCCATTGGCTTCATCTTTAAATTTTCCCAACACTTTCTTGTTTTTTGTAGAATGACATATGTGCTCGTTAGGATAATCAGCAGTATCCAGATGTTCCAGAAAACGTAACTTATCCTGGTATATGTCTCCGGTAGTCACACGATGGATGAAAGAGTCAGTATCCATGTACATGAGCTTCAGATTTTCAAGCCCGTAATACGGCATTAGCACATCATAATGATACCAATACATCAAGGTCTTCGAGATATCCAGCACACACATCCCAATGTATATAGGCTTGTTGAAGACTATCTCCCGGGACGCCATGTGTATTGCAGCCAGATTAGGTCCATATATAGTTCTATCAATAAATGTAGGCTTAGCAACCAGTTTTTCCAATGTCTTCCAATCGGCGACAAGTCGTATATTCAGTCGGTTTCTGATGTTTTCCATAGTTTTACCAAACATGGCATTGTTAAAAAGTTTGTAAAGATCCTTCTCGAAATCATTTCTCGATCCTTGTCGTAGCCGGTTATTGAATTCCACATAAGGCTTTAACCAACATGACTGTTGAAATTGTAGCACCCGATGGATTTTAGTCAGTTGTAACCCATGACTAAGGGCCTGCTTCAAGGTCATGTAATGCACCACATACCTAGTTCGTGATCCAAGGTGAGGAATTAGTTTCCTTGTAGAAGAACCCGGGGGCTTGATACACTCAGGTAGGAACGGTAAATCATTGTGTAGGTCATGGAGTTCTGTAGGATATTGAAGGTCCACTTCTAAGATGTATCCGAGAGGGTCATCTTCTCGTAGTATATCTAGGTTGATATCTTCAGGAGAAACCCACTTAAAACCCCCGTAAGCAAGGGGCTTCCCCATAGCCCACGCGTACTGGTTATTCGAATCCTCGTACGTAATATATTGAGAGGGTTTACTTGAGTCATACTCCTTCATGTAGTGATTGTTCGCTTCTGCATACCGATGAGAAACTTGGCATAATCCTCCTCTTATACCTGCTTCAACCATGAGTAGCTGGTCATAATCCTGTAGTAATTCCAGTTCAATTCGTGTGTACAACAGCATTGCATCCCACGTAAGTCCGGGTGATGTATAATAATGTGCGGGATCAACTTTATGGGTTTTCAGGGTCTGCTCTCTGAATGTTTCAAACACATCTGCTAGTAGAAGGACATCTGAAGTTAAGTAGAGGTCACTGTACTCGCCTAGTGTTCTGATGTTGAAGTGACTCCATACGGTTTTTGCATGCTGATACTCTGCATCACTAATTTCTTCTCTGTTTAACTTACTGTAGAATGCTTCTCTCGGAGGAAGTTCTGTCTCACTCAAAACATCCCATGATGTAACGTAATCATAGGGAAACACACCTTTACGCATCATCAAATCGATCTTCTCTGCTCCAAAGTACTTCTGAGTTTCAGGATATGATGTTAGATTTTTTGCTAGTTTATCCAAGCTGGTACTAAGGAAGCGATAGGTATCCACAAAACGAAGTTTAATGTCACCAACATACTTGGAAAATGATATATAACTTTCCTCAGAGCTAGGAATAACTTCTACTCTATCGCTAGTACAGCCTAACTCCTTAACAATGAAATGGGAGTCATATCCACTCAGGTTATGTATGAAGACAGGAATATAATTAGGCGTTTTACAGGTTAGATTACACTGATTATGTAGACTTCCTCGATATTCACCACTTATATGATCATGATCTCGTACTTTCCAGTTATCGTCGGTAAATTCTTTACCATATAAGTAGCATTCTGTAGAAGATTCGAATGATTTTTGTTGCTTATCTGTCAGAGTTAATGGAGCACCAGTTTTGTATACAGCATTAATTTTCTTTGCGAGAGAACTTACATACTCCATAAACTTCGGTGCAGCATTATATCCTCGATATACATAGGGTTCAGTAGGAAGACCAGTCTGTAAACCTTCAATTGTAGCTGAGGATTTGACATAAACACAGAAACTCATAGGAATATGCTTCTGATATGGAACTGTATAAGACGTTTCGGGATTAGAAGAACACCCATGGTAAGGGGTAAGAATGCTTTCAAAGTCAGCGTATATGACATAAGGTAATTTCAACATCCTTTCATGATTCTTGAATCTAACAATAGATTTCTCCTTAGTTGGCATAACAATCTTAGCAACTCCGTGTTGGCCACATATTTTTCTATGCTCATTTAACCTCTCAACTCCTCCATTTCGATACTCAAAGTGCGTAAAACAGCGTTTGCAGATACAGAGTTTTCCCTCACATTTGGTTTTTTGTTGATGAATAAGTCTCTCGAAATTCTTTATATAAACGTAATGATGACGTCCAGCTGAATTGCTTAACAGAAGCAGATCGCGATGATCGGACAGTTCTTCATTGACAACTTTCATAGGAAACACTTGATTTTTCTCATCCAGTCCGAAAACATTTATAGAGATGTTATTTTTTCGTTCAAATTTTGGGATATCAGTCAGGCTCGTAGGAAACGAGAGGCAGGAAAAGTCATATCTCTCTTGAAGATCCTTATACTTGCTAACACGATGAGGATTCTTCTGAATGAACTTTGCGAGAACAGCATACATAAAACACTTTTCATCTTCATAATTCTGTGGATTTATGCAGGCTCCTTTAGCTCCAATAGAGGTCGGTAGAGGGATGTAACTGGTCCCCCTCAGTTCATTATTCTTGTTGATTCTAACACGCACACCATCAACAGCTAATAAAGCCCAGCTGCTTCCTTTAAGTTGACTTTCCTCCATTTCAGTACAAAGTTTCTTGAATTTACTTTCCAATATGGCGTCCAAGTCACTTTCTAAAAATATTGCTTGATTTGGCGTTTTAAAGGCTTTATCAGTAGTGTCACCAACGGCATTCACAAACCGACATTCAGCCATGAGGTTAATTTTCACACTTTTATGCATCCTCAGTTGCTTCTGAACGGCTTGAATTATCCGCTGTTTTGATTCCTGGAGATATGTATTCAGGTCTTGGCATGTAGAGCACTGGATGAAATATGATTTCAGTCGATCCTGGAAAGCTGTTTCATATTCTACGACATCGTCTTCATCAGGAACCATTAACAGCAATTTATGTTTGGTAGGCTCGATCTTGAGTTTCTTAGCAGTAGTTATTCTCTCGCATCGTTCTTGGTGAGTATCTCTGCGATTCTCAGTATCATAAACGTTACCACAATGTTTACATTCGTAAAACCGGCCACATACCAGCTCATGTCTCTTTTTATTGTAGCTTTTCAGGAAACTCTTTGCACATATGCTACACCTATTTTCAGGTATAGTGTCTAACAGAGCTTCCATCGCTATAGTTTTTTGTTGTGTGCAGGCTAATTCTCAGGAATATGCTGCCAAGTAAGTGTCTTGATACACTTCTCACTTCTCTTCTTCACCTTGATAAGTTATCAGCGCTACTGATGATGAATTTCACTGTAGAAGCTGATCCGCTATGCTATAAACACACTAGCGTAATTACAATCTAAGATCGATAAAGCTCTCTTTATACACTTAGCACAGACCTAATAGAAAACTTCATCATCCCCTTCACCAACGGGATTCGAAGGTGGCGCTCCTATCGGAGAAAACCTAAAAGAAAACTATTATCTTGCTACCACAGGGGTTCGAAGATGCTTCTACTATTGGAGAAAACCTAAAAGAAAACTCTATTAATTTCCCAGTTTTCGATTATTCTTTAACTACTTTACAATTCACAAGAGAGAAAAATTTTGACAAATTAAAATTGAAAAAGGAAATAAATAGCTAGATTTGAAGATAAAATTTAGACAATTCAAACGAGTATAAACACGACTAAGCTCCGCCTTTTAGTTTTAAAGTTACATTAGGAGCTCCCATTGCCACCCGTAGACACCTCTACGTCATCTTCAACCATGTGTTCTTGATTCTTTTCACACATATCTTAACATAACAGTTATATTTTTCCCAAGTTCATCTATTACACCGTTTAACTGATCCACGGGCACCCTTAGAATCCTTCACTTCATCCTCAAACACACCTTCTTGAACCCTTTTGATATATTTTAACCTATTTATGTTTGTTGCTACGGGCATCCGTTCTCTTTTCTTAAGTTAAATTATTACGACCATCTTGTTATGTTTAAGTCTCATGCTTATATATTAAACTTTGTGATTAAGTATTTTGATTTGAAAGTCTATGTAAATCGGTTAAGGTAAACATCTCTTCTCAACATGAGACAAGTCATGATGTATGATCTTATGGGGTGAGCTTGCCAACACATCTAAAAGCATTTATATTCAAAGGTATTTAAATTATCCCACCGAGATTTGAACCCTGATCCTAAGGCGTAAATTACCATTTCAACAACAATTCAGACCTAAAGTATATATGTATACGCTATTTCATTGCGCTAACGTTATTAGTTCAAGAGTTATTTAAGATTCAAGTTATTGCGACAGAAGCGGTTATCGAACCACGTGTCTGTAGGATACGGAATCATAAATCATTCACAGCATATGTTGAATGAAAAAAACCTGCGCTTTCCCCTGTTGTTCTATGTGCAATAGATCAGAAATAGAACACAATTACATAATTCAGTGGACGATGGGAACTGAACCAGGGACCCTTGAGCTACACGTTGTCAGCATATGATTAACTATGAGAAGCATAACCATATAAAGGTTATTTCACTTCTCTAGACCCAGCGGTTTCAGAGATATTTAAATTAAACGATTCAGGACTCGAACTAAGGACTACAGGTATACAGTATATACCCTGCGGACCCCGCTAACCATATGTAAGTAATAAAGTTTATCCGAAGTCGCGATCATAATTAATTTAGGAGTTACTCAGATTTACCGATTCAGGACTCGAACCGAGGACAACCAGTATATGAGAGAACGTCTGTAGATGCTCCTTAACGATATAAAAGTAATAAAGTTTATCCGAGCTCGCTATCGTTACTAGTTTCGGAGTTATTCGAATAATAAATGTACTGATTTGCACGGGATTCGATTAGGCAACCATTGATAAAACTATCAGTCAGACAGGCAGTAAGGACACGGACACCCCTGCGCGGTAGAAAGGCAGCATGCATCGTCTTTCCACCCCTGGCCGGCATCCCATTAGTTTGCGAACACTATTTATTTATCACATGCAGGTGTGCCTGCGTCTTGGGACAAGGGCTTGACAGGTCATTAATCAAGGAGTAGATATAAAAGGCTTTTTTCCATACCACCTGCAACATCTTGGGTGGTCCTCACACCCCCTCCCCTTCCCGTTCCATACCACCTGCAACATCTTGGGTGGTCCTCACACCCTCCCCTCCATTTATGCAAATTTATGCAAAGTGATCTGGAAAAGGCTTTTAATATCTACTCCTTGATTAATGACCTGTCAAGCCCTTGTCCCAAGACGCAGGCACACCTGCATGTGATAAATAAATAGTGTTCGCAAACTAATGGGATGCCGGCCAGGGGTGGAAAGACGATGCATGCTGCCTTTCTACCGCGCAGGGGTGTCCGTGTCCTTACTGCCTGTCTGACTGATAGTTTTATCAATGGTTGCCTAATCGAATCCCGTGCAAATCAGTACATTTATTATTCGAATAACTCCGAAACTAGTAACGATAGCGAGCTCGGATAAACTTTATTACTTTTATATCGTTAAGGAGCATCTACAGACGTTCTCTCATATACTGGTTGTCCTCGGTTCGAGTCCTGAATCGGTAAATCTGAGTAACTCCTAAATTAATTATGATCGCGACTTCGGATAAACTTTATTACTTACATATGGTTAGCGGGGTCCGCAGGGTATATACTGTATACCTGTAGTCCTTAGTTCGAGTCCTGAATCGTTTAATTTAAATATCTCTGAAACCGCTGGGTCTAGAGAAGTGAAATAACCTTTATATGGTTATGCTTCTCATAGTTAATCATATGCTGACAACGTGTAGCTCAAGGGTCCCTGGTTCAGTTCCCATCGTCCACTGAATTATGTAATTGTGTTCTATTTCTGATCTATTGCACATAGAACAACAGGGGAAAGCGCAGGTTTTTTTCATTCAACATATGCTGTGAATGATTTATGATTCCGTATCCTACAGACACGTGGTTCGATAACCGCTTCTGTCGCAATAACTTGAATCTTAAATAACTCTTGAACTAATAACGTTAGCGCAATGAAATAGCGTATACATATATACTTTAGGTCTGAATTGTTGTTGAAATGGTAATTTACGCCTTAGGATCAGGGTTCAAATCTCGGTGGGATAATTTAAATACCTTTGAATATAAATGCTTTTAGATGTGTTGGCAAGCTCACCCCATAAGATCATACATCATGACTTGTCTCATGTTGAGAAGAGATGTTTACCTTAACCGATTTACATAGACTTTCAAATCAAAATACTTAATCACAAAGTTTAATATATAAGCATGAGACTTAAACATAACAAGATGGTCGTAATAATTTAACTTAAGAAAAGAGAACGGATGCCCGTAGCAACAAACATAAATAGGTTAAAATATATCAAAAGGGTTCAAGAAGGTGTGTTTGAGGATGAAGTGAAGGATTCTAAGGGTGCCCGTGGATCAGTTAAACGGTGTAATAGATGAACTTGGGAAAAATATAACTGTTATGTTAAGATATGTGTGAAAAGAATCAAGAACACATGGTTGAAGATGACGTAGAGGTGTCTACGGGTGGCAATGGGAGCTCCTAATGTAACTTTAAAACTAAAAGGCGGAGCTTAGTCGTGTTTATACTCGTTTGAATTGTCTAAATTTTATCTTCAAATCTAGCTATTTATTTCCTTTTTCAATTTTAATTTGTCAAAATTTTTCTCTCTTGTGAATTGTAAAGTAGTTAAAGAATAATCGAAAACTGGGAAATTAATAGAGTTTTCTTTTAGGTTTTCTCCAATAGTAGAAGCATCTTCGAACCCCTGTGGTAGCAAGATAATAGTTTTCTTTTAGGTTTTCTCCGATAGGAGCGCCACCTTCGAATCCCGTTGGTGAAGGGGATGATGAAGTTTTCTATTAGGTCTGTGCTAAGTGTATAAAGAGAGCTTTATCGATCTTAGATTGTAATTACGCTAGTGTGTTTATAGCATAGCGGATCAGCTTCTACAGTGAAATTCATCATCAGTAGCGCTGATAACTTATCAAGGTGAAGAAGAGAAGTGAGAAGTGTATCAAGACACTTACTTGGCAGCATATTCCTGAGAATTAGCCTGCACACAACAAAAAACTATAGCGATGGAAGCTCTGTTAGACACTATACCTGAAAATAGGTGTAGCATATGTGCAAAGAGTTTCCTGAAAAGCTACAATAAAAAGAGACATGAGCTGGTATGTGGCCGGTTTTACGAATGTAAACATTGTGGTAACGTTTATGATACTGAGAATCGCAGAGATACTCACCAAGAACGATGCGAGAGAATAACTACTGCTAAGAAACTCAAGATCGAGCCTACCAAACATAAATTGCTGTTAATGGTTCCTGATGAAGACGATGTCGTAGAATATGAAACAGCTTTCCAGGATCGACTGAAATCATATTTCATCCAGTGCTCTACATGCCAAGACCTGAATACATATCTCCAGGAATCAAAACAGCGGATAATTCAAGCCGTTCAGAAGCAACTGAGGATGCATAAAAGTGTGAAAATTAACCTCATGGCTGAATGTCGGTTTGTGAATGCCGTTGGTGACACTACTGATAAAGCCTTTAAAACGCCAAATCAAGCAATATTTTTAGAAAGTGACTTGGACGCCATATTGGAAAGTAAATTCAAGAAACTTTGTACTGAAATGGAGGAAAGTCAACTTAAAGGAAGCAGCTGGGCTTTATTAGCTGTTGATGGTGTGCGTGTTAGAATCAACAAGAATAATGAACTGAGGGGGACCAGTTACATCCCTCTACCGACCTCTATTGGAGCTAAAGGAGCCTGCATAAATCCACAGAATTATGAAGATGAAAAGTGTTTTATGTATGCTGTTCTCGCAAAGTTCATTCAGAAGAATCCTCATCGTGTTAGCAAGTATAAGGATCTTCAAGAGAGATATGACTTTTCCTGCCTCTCGTTTCCTACGAGCCTGACTGATATCCCAAAATTTGAACGAAAAAATAACATCTCTATAAATGTTTTCGGACTGGATGAGAAAAATCAAGTGTTTCCTATGAAAGTTGTCAATGAAGAACTGTCCGATCATCGCGATCTGCTTCTGTTAAGCAATTCAGCTGGACGTCATCATTACGTTTATATAAAGAATTTCGAGAGACTTATTCATCAACAAAAAACCAAATGTGAGGGAAAACTCTGTATCTGCAAACGCTGTTTTACGCACTTTGAGTATCGAAATGGAGGAGTTGAGAGGTTAAATGAGCATAGAAAAATATGTGGCCAACACGGAGTTGCTAAGATTGTTATGCCAACTAAGGAGAAATCTATTGTTAGATTCAAGAATCATGAAAGGATGTTGAAATTACCTTATGTCATATACGCTGACTTTGAAAGCATTCTTACCCCTTACCATGGGTGTTCTTCTAATCCCGAAACGTCTTATACAGTTCCATATCAGAAGCATATTCCTATGAGTTTCTGTGTTTATGTCAAATCCTCAGCTACAATTGAAGGTTTACAGACTGGTCTTCCTACTGAACCCTATGTATATCGAGGATATAATGCTGCACCGAAGTTTATGGAGTATGTAAGTTCTCTCGCAAAGAAAATTAATGCTGTATACAAAACTGGTGCTCCATTAACTCTGACAGATAAGCAACAAAAATCATTCGAATCTTCTACAGAATGCTACTTATATGGTAAAGAATTTACCGACGATAACTGGAAAGTACGAGATCATGATCATATAAGTGGTGAATATCGAGGAAGTCTACATAATCAGTGTAATCTAACCTGTAAAACGCCTAATTATATTCCTGTCTTCATACATAACCTGAGTGGATATGACTCCCATTTCATTGTTAAGGAGTTAGGCTGTACTAGCGATAGAGTAGAAGTTATTCCTAGCTCTGAGGAAAGTTATATATCATTTTCCAAGTATGTTGGTGACATTAAACTTCGTTTTGTGGATACCTATCGCTTCCTTAGTACCAGCTTGGATAAACTAGCAAAAAATCTAACATCATATCCTGAAACTCAGAAGTACTTTGGAGCAGAGAAGATCGATTTGATGATGCGTAAAGGTGTGTTTCCCTATGATTACGTTACATCATGGGATGTTTTGAGTGAGACAGAACTTCCTCCGAGAGAAGCATTCTACAGTAAGTTAAACAGAGAAGAAATTAGTGATGCAGAGTATCAGCATGCAAAAACCGTATGGAGTCACTTCAACATCAGAACACTAGGCGAGTACAGTGACCTCTACTTAACTTCAGATGTCCTTCTACTAGCAGATGTGTTTGAAACATTCAGAGAGCAGACCCTGAAAACCCATAAAGTTGATCCCGCACATTATTATACATCACCCGGACTTACGTGGGATGCAATGCTGTTGTACACACGAATTGAACTGGAATTACTACAGGATTATGACCAGCTACTCATGGTTGAAGCAGGTATAAGAGGAGGATTATGCCAAGTTTCTCATCGGTATGCAGAAGCGAACAATCACTACATGAAGGAGTATGACTCAAGTAAACCCTCTCAATATATTACGTACGAGGATTCGAATAACCAGTACGCGTGGGCTATGGGGAAGCCCCTTGCTTACGGGGGTTTTAAGTGGGTTTCTCCTGAAGATATCAACCTAGATATACTACGAGAAGATGACCCTCTCGGATACATCTTAGAAGTGGACCTTCAATATCCTACAGAACTCCATGACCTACACAATGATTTACCGTTCCTACCTGAGTGTATCAAGCCCCCGGGTTCTTCTACAAGGAAACTAATTCCTCACCTTGGATCACGAACTAGGTATGTGGTGCATTACATGACCTTGAAGCAGGCCCTTAGTCATGGGTTACAACTGACTAAAATCCATCGGGTGCTACAATTTCAACAGTCATGTTGGTTAAAGCCTTATGTGGAATTCAATAACCGGCTACGACAAGGATCGAGAAATGATTTCGAGAAGGATCTTTACAAACTTTTTAACAATGCCATGTTTGGTAAAACTATGGAAAACATCAGAAACCGACTGAATATACGACTTGTCGCCGATTGGAAGACATTGGAAAAACTGGTTGCTAAGCCTACATTTATTGATAGAACTATATATGGACCTAATCTGGCTGCAATACACATGGCGTCCCGGGAGATAGTCTTCAACAAGCCTATATACATTGGGATGTGTGTGCTGGATATCTCGAAGACCTTGATGTATTGGTATCATTATGATGTGCTAATGCCGTATTACGGGCTTGAAAATCTGAAGCTCATGTACATGGATACTGACTCTTTCATCCATCGTGTGACTACCGGAGACATATACCAGGATAAGTTACGTTTTCTGGAACATCTGGATACTGCTGATTATCCTAACGAGCACATATGTCATTCTACAAAAAACAAGAAAGTGTTGGGAAAATTTAAAGATGAAGCCAATGGAAAAATCATTCGTCGTTTTGTTGGACTGAGACCGAAGATGTATGCACTCGACATCGATGGAGGCATAATCAAGAAGATAAAAGGCATAAAACATAGTGCCATTAAACAGTACATCACCTTTGAGAGCTATGTGGACTGTCTTAAAAGCAGAGAAATCATAAGAACGCCAATGAACCTAATTATGTCCCATCAACATAATGTTGCGTCAGTGGAAGTGAACAAAATATCCCTATCTCCACATGATGACAAGAGAGTAATTGCAGATGATGGAGTATCCACATATGCCCATGGACATTGTCATATTTTGAACGGCGAATGAAAGAAGGAACCCTAGAGCAGAAAAAAAACAATTTTCATTCCGAGAAATAAACACTAGAACGTAGCATTAAAATATCCAAGCATGAAAACAACTGAATAATAAGAGCAGAGGAGGGCGTTAAGTCTACCGTTCAGAAAACAAATTCTGACGCTGGTCCCAAGTCCAGAGAAAAAAGACGAGGGACGTCTACCTCACCACATAAGCTAACTGAACACACTTTAGTTAATGTTAAATAGGTAAATTTAAAAAGTAACTACTATCTCGTAATCTGAAATATCCTTGAAAAACTTCTTAATTAGTTATAAAATGAATTGAGTAACGTAACTTGGTCTAAAATATCCCTGAAACGCGCATAAACCTCATAACATCTGAAAAAGCATGGAAATAGCATTAGAACATTGGTTTAGCGTAACGACTTATTACAAGACGATGCATAGGGGGTAAAAGCTTGAAAAAGACACAAGAGTACGAAGACATCAATCTGCATGAAAAAATGTAAGAAAACTGTACGCCTAGACCATTGCAAATATACCTCTAACAGTAAAGAAGATATCTCTAGCTGGCAAACTTTTAGCTATGAAGCTTATAGCTTTTAATCCTAGAGTTCCGAGATCATACCTCAATACCTAACCTCCAGATCCTACAGCTTTTAACCTCCTGACCAGCAACCTTTAGCTATGAAGCTTAAAACACTTAACCCTAGAGCCCTCAGATCATACCTCCATACGTAACCTTCAGATCCTACAGCCTTAAACTCTAGACCGAGAGATCTAACCTTGAATCCATACGACCTAACCACTAAACCTACAGTCTTTAACCTTTAGACATACGAGCTTAAGCTATGAGACTTATATCCTTTAAACCCCAGGCCCTAAGATCATGCCTCAAGACCTAGCCATGTGACCATAAGAGATGAGGAACATAGTCAAAATACATAGTCTTTCAGATCAAAAGGCTTAATCAAAAAGCCTAAGATATAAGCATAAGACCTCATAACATAACAAGGTAGAATAGAGTTCCTGAAAGCATAGAGAAGGAACGAAAAACAAGAAACCCTAGCAACAAAAGAACCTCAATTTTTAGGAAAAGAGAAGCAGATACACAAAGGGTTAAATTTACTGTATAAAGATCTGTAATCAGCATATATACCTCTTGCAGTGACAAAGATAGCTATAATATCGATATGCCTAAAAACTTTGCATCATACATACAAGTAGTTAGCATGAGAAAAGAAACATGCTTAGGATAGGTTAAGGAGGTAAAAACGGGGCAGCTTAAGAAAAGAGAACGAATGTTAATACCAGAATCAACTAGGTTCAACAATGATCAAGAAGCTAAAACCATGGGATATATTAGGTTAGGTTAAAGTGGTAGAATAGAGGAACTTAAGGAAAGAGAACAAATAGGTTAACAGGTGCAACAAAGGAAGCCACTAGCCAAACACAGCTAGGTTATAATAAGAATGATGAAAGAAGGTAGAAATGAAAGAGTATATTAGGTTAGGTTAGGTTATAATAGGATGACATAGTAAAGCATAAATGTAGTACTTGCCCCAAGATTAACCGCCTTTAATCGCTGGACTAGCAAACTTAACTTCAAAATTATAAGACCATACCTCAGCCTATAAAACATAGATAAAAGACCCTACGGTCTTTATCCTCTAGACCAACAACATTTAGCTATGAACCCTACAACCCTTAACCCTAGAGCCCCAGATCATACCTCAAGACCTAACCTCTAAATCCCACAGCTATTAACCTCCCTGACCAACAGTCTTTACCTAAGAAACTCAGCAACTCTTAACCATAGAGTCCCAGATCATGCCTCAAGACCTAACCTCTAAATCCCACAGCTTTCAAGCTCCAGACCAACAGACTTTACCTAAGAAACCCTGCAGCCCTTAACCCTAGAGTCCCAGATCATACCTCAGGACCTAACCTCTAAGTCCTATAGCTATTAACCTCCCAGACCAACAGTCTTTACCTGTGAAAAACCTGCAGCTCTTAGCACTAGACCCTCCTCCCAGATCATACATAGAGACCAAGCCCCTAAATCCTACAGCTCACAACCATCCAGACCAACAGTCTTTACCTGTGAAAAACCTGCAGCTCTTAGCACTAGACCCTCCTCCCAGATCATACATAGAGACCAAGCCCCTAAATCCTACAGCTCACAACCATCCAGACCAACAGACTTCGCCTGTGAAACTATTAACCCTAGAGCCTTAGACCATACCTCAAGAGCTTACCATTAAATCCTGCAGCCCTACCTGTTGAAACCTGCAGCCCTTAACCCTAGAGCCCCAGATCATACCTCAGGACCTAGTCTCTAAATCCTACAGCTCTAAACCATCCAG
The DNA here is from genome assembly GCA_030765055.1 of Mantis religiosa. NCBI lineage: Eukaryota > Metazoa > Arthropoda > Insecta > Mantodea > Mantidae > Mantis > Mantis religiosa. Next base: position 201,852 of record JAUKNK010000067.1, on the reverse strand, counting down.
ACCAACAGACTTCACCTCCAGACCAACAGACTTTACCTAAGAAACCCTGCAGCCCTTAACCCTAGAGCCTCAGATCATAGCTCAAGACACAGCATTATAAGGTACACCAAATTAAGAGGATTGACTGCCTACCTAAACACTGTCTAAATCCACTAAACATACCGATTGCGCATGGCCGCCATCTTGCTCATTTGGGTCTGTTCTGGAACCGCTATTTTTAACCTACTAACCAGCCATTACTAAATATTATCTAATTGTATATTTGGCATGGTTTCATTTCAATGAAATACATTTAAATTTGTGATCCAGATATACACTCTATTAACTACCGGAATCTTTGTGTAGTTTACGTCTAAGATTCGCTGTCTATAGTTGCAATTTAGCAATTATATTGCACAAGTGGTTTTTTTTTGTTTGTAATTTACGTCCTCCAACGTTAAGTCATATTGGACGGTGAATGAATTGCATGAAATGATGCTCAAATGATTCCAGGGTCCATGGAGCTTAGAGTTATCCGACATTCGTCTTGAAGAATAAGGGAAAACCCCGGAAAACCCTTATCCAGATAACTCACCCTGACCGAGATTCGAACTCGGGACCTCTTGAACAATGGCTAATATGGAGCGTGCGGCGTGAAAAATGGGACATACGACGACGCTCTGTGAAAGTCACAACTCCAGAGATCATTGAAAAAATTGATCGTTTAATACTTGAAGATTACAGATTAAAGTTGTTTGAGAAAGAGGCTGTAAAAGTATTAAAGAATCGTGCAGAAAGTATTTTACGTAATGTTTTGGGCTTTCACAAGGTCTGTGCAATATGGGTGCCGCGTTTTTGACACCTGATCAAAAGTTCAAAGAAAAACTGTTTCTGTTAAGAATTTGGAGCTCCACCGTAAAAATCCCAGTGAGATTTTCAGACGGCTTGTTAGCATGGATGGAACTTGGATACATGAATGACTCCAGAAAGTAAATCACACTCAAAACAGTGGATTGAGCCAGGTAAACTAACTCTAAAAATAGAGAAAGTCAATTTTGTCAGCTAACAAGTTTATGACGAGTGTATTCCGGGATGTACAGGGGATTATTTTTATTGATTACTTGGAAAAGGGTAAAACATTCACTGTTGACCACTACGCATGCTTACCGCAATATTTGAGTGATGAGGTGAAAAGAAAAATACCTCATTTGACAAAGAAAAAGAAGTTGTGTATACACGACAATGCTCCGGCCCATTGTTCAGTCATTGCAATGGGAAGAAAGTGGGAATAGAAGTTCGAATTGTTTGAACATCTACCCTATTCACCAGATCTAGCACCCAGTGACTGCCACCTGTTCCCGAACCTCAAAAACCTTCTTGGTGGACGAAAATTTAACAGCAACGAGGAAGTCATCTATGCGGTTATTTTGAGTGCCATGATAAAAATTACTACAAAAATGGTTTAATTAAATGAGAGCACCGATTTGACAAATGTATTAGCGTTCCTGGAGATTATGCTAAGAAATAAAGAGAAAAGCAAATTTTAAAATATATATATTTTCTTTATTCTGAGGCTCGTTATTTATCAGTTGACCCTCGTACTTCAGTGGCATTTTGGTAAGCTTCAAAATTTTAATTAGGTGGCTCTTGTTTAACTTCAAATAGTTCTGAGGCAAAACCGTATTCTGAGAAGCATTGGGTAGCAGAATTGCTTTTATGTGAGTGTTATAATCTATGGAATATGTATGTGAATTTTATTTGTTATAAAAAGCAACACGTCTCTATCACACCAGAATTTTTCTGTACCTGCTATGTGGGTGACCTCAGCGAGTTAATAAGAAGAAATCAGCTGAAGATTGCATTTGAATTATATATGTAATTAAGGCCACATTGCGCATTTTGAATCTCCTTTCTGGGTATGCTTTTATTGTGAATAACGTATCACGGATAGAATGTATATCCCTTACTTAGTCTGCATATGTGAATAGCTAGAATAAGAAATGTGAGTGCACCATTCGGATATTTTGTTATACAGGTTGTTTCGAAATGACACTGAACGAATATAGCCGCTGCGTAGTTTATAAGTTAACCAGTCCTAATTTTGGTGTCACAGCATCGAAATTCTCTTAGCTATAATTTTATGCAGCACTAAATATTACACGAGTTTGTGATTAGGCAGCGCAAGAATCACTGCTGTGTGAACCTCAAAAGTTGTTATTGGGACGCACCAACCACGAAAACAAAGGCATTTCTCCTTGATCTTTATCACAGACCCTAACCTCGCTTTCAGGTAATGGAACAAAGGGCAGTTAATTGTGAAAAAGTCGATAATGACTCGGACATTTCCAAGATTGATCTTTTTCCTATAATCCTCGTTGTACTGTACTTTCAAACAGTTACTATAAAATCAACAGCTTCCTTTTACGTTACAAATGCTTTATTTAGTATTACTACACATAGTGAAATAAAATGCACATAAGGCATTTAGTTTTGATTAAGTTTATCTACAATTTTTTGACATTGTTCTCTATTCCTTTTATCACTCAATGCTTCCATCCTCAATCTCACTAGCATTAACTTCTCTCTGAAAGGATGAATATGTCCACCAGCTTATTTGCCGTCATCGACTCTTATAACGGAATGTTGGAACACGTTAAACACCCATAAACAAATAACTAAAGAATAACTTCAATATTGCGGTTTCACAAGTCAAAGAAATTCTTAATAGTAGCAGGCTAACGTGGAGTACGTCGGTATGTTTACAAACAGCTACAGCAGATGTCATGCTGTGTCACCTACCTGCGAACTTCGATAGTGTGAGGCACGCGGCGTTGTTCCTGTCCCTGCCTAATCGACAGTCATTCTGGAGCGTTTTTTAGGCTCTTTTGGCGGTAAAGGCATGTGTCACAGGGAAGCTGAGCAACTACTTCTATATATTCGGTGTCGTTACGAAACAGCCTGTATATTAAGCTGTTATTTGTTTAATAAGTGTTCTACAATAAACAGGTAAAAAGAAGTACCATATTTTGAATAACGTTCTTCCTATAAATAAGAGAAGGAAATTAATACCAAAACTGTTTGTGTTGTGTACATGCCTTTACATATTTCTCTAAAAATATGTTACCATAGCATCATATTAAGTCTTTTTTTCGCTAATGGTGCTACATTTTCATTTATATACATTCATGGATTCCCTGTAGGTTAAAAAGAGATACAGTCGCCTAAAGCATTAGTCACGCTGGCTTTTCAATGTCATTTTCTTTATGTAGCTAAAGGAAAAGTAGTGAACGTATAGCGACTTACTGTTCGACATAAGTATAAATATTCAAAATTCAAGTAAGAGAAATATTTTTATACATTTAACGCCACAAAAAGGTTTATTTGACATACATGAATTATATGCTATATTCAGATGTACGGTTTTCTTTAGTAAGACTTTCTCTGTCTCTTACGGATTACTAGTTATTCAAGAGGACTTCAGAGGCTATTCTCAGAAAATTTAAGATCATCAACCTCTAGTTTTTCTCCTCTTCCTCCTCATCTGCATGATACCGGAATTATAATTGAAGGATAGGATTTATACTTCTGGAAATAAATGACAGCAAGAAAGCTAAATAGTAACAATAATAATTTTCGGTTTTTACAATATATCCGTAATGCGATACATCTGAGTCACAGCCAATAGATGTAGGATTTTGTCATAGGATGGAAGTCATTAGTGAGGCTGTTGACGAGTCAGGTAGAGGTATTTAGTCAGGCAAGTATAGCGAAGAAAACCATTAGCTGAAGGTGTACCTGAAAATGAGATATCTGTAGGTGGGAGGTGCATGCACGAAATGTAGTTCTGAAAGTTTTACTTTTTATTAAACTCTTAGAACTGAGAAAACCCACAGAGTGAAATTGTGTTTCTTCTTCATATGAAAAGGTTTTCGGGTGGTCCACCTAAATATAAACTTTGGTGGGAGTGATGCTTTGCAGGCGGGACCCAAGTAAATAAAAGAACACATGTTTCTAAAATACGCGTCTTTCCTCTCGCTTTTGCTGTACCTGAAATAAGTATTTTCTGTGCTAGATTAAACGCTCCTCCAGGGCTTAAAAATCACTCTCTTGGATATACAGATTTAGTGGTCACCGGCAAGGAACCTTAAGCTCAACGTTTTTGAAACTTGCGGTAATGCCACTTAATATTGTCATTACGGGAACCGTTATCGTTAAATTACAAGATACTGCTCTGACAGAAATTAATAAATATAATTGAGTAGTTACAATTCCACGTGATAAGTTTCAAAAAGAGTCTAATTCTTCAAGCTCAAACTATTGGCTAGTCACTTCGAATAGATGGTCAATAGCCTTCGTTAAATGTATCAGCTTAACTGATGTTTGTGCTCATGCCTACCCGCACATATCCTAAGATAAACATCTGCTTCATTATCGGAGTAGTCGATAACACCCACGTCGGAGAACGAGATTGCGTTTGGTGTCAGATTTAATGAGCACACATAGCATTGTCATCAAACATGGGATAATCGAATTGAGGGCCATCAGAAGCTGAGAGGGAATCAAACTCGATAACTCACACAAGGAGGGGCAGGGTAGAGAATAACGGCGCTAGCTCAGGCAGCACAGGTACACGGCGAGCAAGAAGCAAGAAATAAACTGGTGACATTTCATCATGCATTAGCGAGTTTACCAGCATAAAGTTATGGAATGTAAAAGATTTATTTCCAAATTTATTTATCTAGATGTAGTTAATAAGTGGAAGAATGTTAGGTAAGAATAATTCAGAAGAAGTAATGGAAGTTCCGGAGTGAGGAAAACTAGATGAGTTAGGTAAGGAGGTAAGAGATATAAAGTCAGTACTGGAGATGCTAAAGAGCACGAAGTGACAGTTGGGACAGAAACTAGAAATCTGACAAAAAAGGGAAAGAGTAGAACAATGGAAAGAATTAATAAAACATTCATCAGAATTTAGAGGAAAAAATAGGGTAATAATTAGATATTAGAATAGAAGAGGGTTAACTGGAGGTAGGAAATCAGTTACAAAATCATGAGTATCAAGGGAAAATAACTGATATCAGAAGTGAAGTCAAAAAAGAACAGAGTACATATTTGGTAAGGGAAATTAGATAAGTAATGAAAGAAGTCTGAAAATAACATTTAAAAACAGATTAATGAACAATCAGGAGCAGAATGTAGAAAAGTGGAGGAAATACCAAAACAGTTAGCCGAAAGCTGATATGGTATACAAGGATCGCTGAAAGTCTGATAAAATAACAAGAATATACTTTTTCATGAATATCTCATCTTATTTCTCGAAATAGTCTCCATTGATGTCTATACACTTGGTTCAACTATGTTTCAGGTTTTTCATCTCGTCCGAAAAATAAGTCCCGTCAAGGTCTGCAAAATCCTCGTTGACGGTGACTATCACATCTTCATTTGATGAAAATTTCTTACCAGCAAGCCAATTTTTACGTTTAGGAACAGGAAAATGTCACTTCGGGCTAAGTCTGGTGAATAAGATGGATGAAGAAGCAATTCAGAGCTCAAGTCTTTCACTTTCGCCACGGTGATTGCTAATGTGTGTGATGGTGCATTATCCTGGTGAAAGAGCACCTTTTTGCGTTTCAATCTCGATATCCTTTCAGTCAACTCATGTTACAAACGATCCAACAATGAAGCATAATAGACTCCAGTTATGGTTCTGCCTTTTTCCACGCATTCTATGAGGATTATTCCTTGAGATTCCTAAAAATACAGTAGCCATCACTTTACCAGCTGACAAAATGGTCCCTCCATTGTTTTGACTGCTGTTCTGACTCTGGTGTGTAATGATGGATCCAGGTTTCATATACGGTCACAAATCGGCACAAAAAGTCTTGCAAATTGAGATTAAACATCGCCAGACACTCCGTAGAAGTGTTCTTCCGGATGCGCTTTTGGTCCACTGTGAGCAATCGCGTTACCCATCTTGCACAAAGATTTTTCATTGCCACTTTTTCATGCAGGATACTGTACACCGACTCAGTTTAGATTCCTACAGCCTCAGCAATCTCACGAATTCTGGTTCGGCGGGCTTGCATAACCATATCGTGAATTTGTTTAATGGTATCCGATGTGGTGACCTCAATTTGGCGACCAGAGCGCGATTCGTTCCCGGTGCTTCTATGACTACCTTCAAATTCATTGATCCAAAAGTAAGTGGTCTTCAATGTTGGTGAAGAGTCCGCGTGAACTTCGTCCAATTCAGGTTTGACTTGTTCGGCAGTAAGCCCTTCAAATGAAAGTGTTTAGTAACAGCACAAAACTCTGCCTTTGCATTTTCAATCGCATCATCACATTGGCCAGTTCAGATGGCTGTCAACAATGAACTGTAAATGGTAGCACATTCAAATTTTCTGTACAATCTTTTGAATAATCAATCTTAGCACCCATAAGGTTGCAACAAAAAGCTTCCGTCCCTTCATGGACATTTACCAGACTCATCTAACGAGCGTCGTAAAAAAGCAGAAACGGAACGTACGCCACGGCTAAAAACTTAGAGGATATCTCATATCAGGTTCATGATGTAGGTACTTGCAGAAATAATAGGAATCAAAGGTATAATAGAAAGGTGTATTAGCTGTGAATGTACAGAGTTCTGAGTATAGGAATACAAATAATACAAAGCACGAGATTAAGAAGTGCAGGATGCATTAGTGGACATCTCGTTACTGAATATGGGTGCGAACGCTTCAAATAGTGAATATAGGTATTTTAATTTACATAGAAATTCATGCTTAATCTATATCTACTGGCATAAGCATACTTTGGGCGAAATTTCAGCACAAACGTTTGAGATTGATCTGAAATCCTCTATTCAAAATTTAGAAGTATTTCAGCGTTAAATGTACACAGAGGGAGTATAAAGCCATAGTAGTCTCACTAGTTCTATACCGTAGCCAAACTCAACAATGACAAGAGAGAAAAGCAGGTAACAGGCCGCAGTAATGAGAACAGCTTTAGGAGTCACTGGAACAGTTAGAATAAACATTGGTGACGTAAAAAATAAATTAAGGATCCAGAGGAATCTAAATAAAGAAAAGATTACAACAGATAAAAGTGGCTAGAACATGTAGACCGAATGAATGAGAAACGTTATCCAAAGGAAACTATACTACATACCCACCCAAAAGAAAACCTAACATCGGGAGATTTTAAATGACGGATAAGTCAATCAATTAAATATTTGAATCATGCAAAAGGGCTCAGGAAAAGTTTAATGCCTGATAGAGAAGAAGAAACATGAAGAAGGAGAAAAAAATGATAATTTTTACAAAACGTTTTCAAAGAAATGCAACTGTAGTAAACGACAATGACTTCATAGCATTAGAAAGACGTTGGTAAGTAAATACAGTGACAAATAGGCAAGCAAGCGTCAGATTAGAGCTGAGTAATAGAAAATATAACCGAAGAACTGGCCATCACATGGTTATTTTTATCAAAATAAGCAGGAAATCCGGAATGTTATATCCATCAATGAGCGACAATGACCTAATAACCATTTACAACACGTTTTTCTGAAAATATTCGGCTCTATTTATTAGTAATAAAGCCAAATAATGCTTCAGAGATGATTGGTTTTTCTATAGAAAGTTCTTCTCCTTGTGCAAGCTGGACAAACTAAAGATTCTGGCTTATAGAAACATCACACAACGTAAGACAAGATTTGTTAATCCGAAGTTATATGACCAAGTTTCTTTTACTCTACTGTTATCATTTACGAGGTACTTATGAAACAAAACACTCACGAACTTTCATTTGACAATCACTAAAATACTTTTTAAGTAAAGTAGGTTACCTGTTTACATGCGTCTCCAACATAAAATACATAAAAGGATGTAGGCACGTGTGTATACATAAACTACTGGGCATATCACTAACTCAGGTATTTTGCACTGCAGTTTCTGCAAAATGTTGCAATATTTCGTAAGTAATAGTAATTTATAATGTATAAGATTACTAAATGCTTTAGGGCTGTGTACGTTTATCTTTCGTGGTGGGAAGAAACAAAAATGATTTAGCTTTTCCTTCTTTGATGATGCATCATTTGTTTTTGTGATGCACTTCACAGCAATCTTGCTCCAGAATTTTAACATTTTGCCACCCAATTTTAATACAGTTTCGTTGAAAGTGAAATTCAGAGTGTAATTTTGGTACTTGATGTAGATTGAATATATTTAATTACGTCATAATTAAAATAATAAACGAGAGCACCGATTAACCTAAATTGAATTATTTTGTGTTCATATCATCGAAGTCAAGTTCTGTGATTTCGCTGAATATCTCATTAGGGTATATTTTCGATGTTATTTCAAAACTCGATACCATGTTCTTTAGTAATTTACAAGTATAATAAGCACTACAGCTTTAAACCTTCAACTGACTTTATGTTAAAATTCTAACAAAGAAGGCAACGCTTTGGTCTATGTACTCAAAACTCTGTACTCTTATAATTCAGAAACTTATAAGAACTTAAAACCCCAATGATTTTATACTTTTCTGGAAACATCTACACTGTTTATTTCATATATCCATAACATTGTACTAAAACGTAACAGCATCAAACATTGCTATTGATTTCAAAAGAGCAACAAACATTTTATCTCAATTATATAATTTAAACTAACGTACCCACTAATTTTAACCATTTTTATCAAAACTATACTACTTGACTAAACAGGCACCGGAGCTACAAAACGTGCTGATAATTATGGAATACCCTTTCATATCAAAAGCCCACAGTTTCTAAGACCATGTAAGTATTAAAATTGCCCTATTCCATCAATGTATCGAAAATGCTGGAGATTGTGTAGGTGCAAGTGATAAGTATAGTGACTGACCGCGAATCTTACTTTAAGTTGCATTTGTCCACACTCGGATAGCAGAGATAGTTTGTAAAATAAATATTGTCCTTGAGGATTTAGTGCTACCAAGGTTGTGACAGACGAAAACGCATTAGTAGAGGTTAAGGAATAATTTCAGAACCGATTATCCACAGGAAACAGAACCTATCAAATTCTCCTACTTAATACTCGCATATCGATTTACCTTAGTATCTGAAACATGAGCATTGCAGAATTTATTTAAATGAAAAACCTAAGATATGAAGTCAGGACTTTGTTTCCTGGCCTACTTACTGAAATTGTCCTATCTTTCCCACTTTTCGACCAATACTCTAAATTATTCGGTACATTTAAGTTTCCGTTTCCCTTATTGAAGTGATCTCGTCCAGGTCAAGGAATCCCTTAGCTATGTAACGGTAATGAATTAGACTAATTATTCAGTCACATGAAGATACTTTCTCAAAGTTTATTGTATGTAGTATTTTGTAAATGCCAGGTGTCACTACATAGCCGAGAAAGGCCACCTCATCTGTGACTCCCGGTTTCCTCTTCCTCACCCTTGAAGTTTCGCGTATAGCGTGTGATTCTATGGCGGCACAATGGTTGAATTGAAGGGCTTAGACAAGCTTGTATGCCTGCCTGGTGGTTCTTGAAATTTAACCTTTGCAAACTAATTTAAGAAATATAACTTTAAAGCAAAATAAAAGATGTACAAAATTAATTTTCCCACATTAATTTCTGTTAAATAATCTATTAACTAAAGAGATCATCAGATAGCAAATAAATATCCAGGGCATGTTTAATTACAACCAGGAGTATTAATTTTCTTACTGCATTTTTATATTAAAATTTCACCTGTTTGAAATAACAGAAATAATACTTGCCACCATAAAATGTACTCAATTGCAAATAAAACAATTATAAACACACCTTAATGGTCATGTTTTGCTACAAAAACTACACAAAATATTACTGACCAATATCTATAACTGGTGTGGTTTGCATCAAGAATATTCCTGGTGGCCAACTGCCCCGGTTTTCGAGTAAACAGATATCCCTTCGTGATTAGAGCAGCTGCAGAATGCAACGGGGTGAAACAAGTCAAACGGACTACAGTGGCGTGAGCGAAATTCATTACTCTCCTAGCGACGACAGGCAGCTCCCAGGCTTAAACTGGTGTGTGTATTACTAAATGATAGTAAACAAGAACAGTGTAATAGACAGAAAATATCTTAGAATGCTTTCCGTTTATGTTAGAGCGTCTTTAATTTCGAGAGAACAAACTCACATTTTGGGCTGGCAATTTACTGAGAAATTTTTATTTGTCTGGTCCGTGAATAATCATGGCTATGATTACTTTCCCTACTACATAATTTAATAGCGAAAGTATTACATTCCACCGAATAATTCATTCCTAAATTTCAGTGCAAATACAAGCTTTGTGGTACCCAGAATACAAAAATGTATTTTTAGAAAAAGATCCACAAGCTCATGTGTGTATGTGTGTATATGTGTGCGTGTGTGTGTGTGTGAGCGCGCGCTTGCGTGCGTGTCGGTGTGTCTATGACCAAGATAACTTAAACACAAAAGGTCTGTTATAAAACAAATTTGGTATTTTATTCAGCATCTTCCAAGTATGCGACACAATTTTCAAGAAACTCTCCCAACCCAGAGTATACTCTACATGGAAACTTTTTCGAAAATTCTGATTTTCTCAAAAAGGACTCTAAAATTTTTAATTAAAATAATATATATATATATATATATATATTATTTCGGAATTGTTCCAAACTACAATGGTTTTCCGTCACACACAACAAATGTTTACTCTCCAAGTTTCCCGGTCCTCAGCATTCCTGTCTGTCAGTCCCCTTTGTTCCATGCTACTTTTAATGGCATTCATCCACTTGGGTGCAGAACCGAAGCCTCCCGTACCCATGTAAGCTTAGCAGGTAACAACCCCGAAGCCTCCCGCGAAACAGGTGTAACCAGCCAGCAATTAACATGTTCTACGACTAGACTGAAATTAAGGTGAATAGGACAGGAAGGAAAATTCTACTTCGGAACGGTTACTGTTTCGGATTCCAGAAGGGTTTAAAAAGTGGATGTCCCGGATATTCATGAGGCCCATAACCATGCGGCACCATCTAGTGACAAAATTCAGAGACAGAAGTTACTTCGTATTTTACAGAGAAAAGTTACGGAAGATATATGTGAAAGGCCATCAAAGCTAATATACCAGCAACTGAAGAGAGAAAACCCGGAAGAAGAAACTACTGGAGCCGTCTATATACAAAGCTAGGAGGAAAATTCTGCCTAAATTACTCACAAGTATAGAGGAGGTTCATGATGTCCTGAACACATTAAATGTGAAAACTGTATATGGAGCCCAGTTTTTGCTACACAACGATGTAACGAAGAATGTTGTAATATTTTGTGAATCCGGGACCTCAGAGTAGTCGTTCAGTGTGACAGAATATATGTATGGAACTTTCAAGTATGCCACAAGTATTTTTGCCAGCTATTTACAATCCATGGGCTCGCTAATGGACATTACATCCCAATGATTTTTTCTTTGTTGGACAAGAAAACCTCATCAAATCAGCAGGTATTTTCAACAGTTGTAGATAAATATAATAAAATGGGTCTGAAATTCTCTCCATCAAAAACATTTTCTGACTTGGAATAAAGCATAATGAATGCTGAAAGAGAAGTGTGGAGTGATGTTAAAATCCAAGGATGTTAATTACATCTGACACAAAACCGGTGGCGAAAGATACAAAACTTGGAACATGCACAGGACTACTATTTCAGAAATGAAATTGGAAAGCTTCTGAACTCCATATTTGTTTTTCCAATACTGGATCTTGATATGGTTGGTGACTGTTTTGCCGAAGATTTCAGGGCAGTGATGCCTATCTCGGAAAAACTACAGATGTTTTTCGGCTATTTAGTGGAAATTTACATTGACGAAAATGCACTCTTTCGTCCTTCCATGTGGGCAGAACTAAGTTGTCATAGACAGAACTGCCAACGCTTGCGAAACTTTCCACATCAAATACAACAATCAGTTTTAGTTCTGCAGCCAACATATGTATAGAAATTTTTAAGTACTGAAGGAAATTCAGCTGTATACTAAAACTGCAATTAATTCCTCTACAAATAAGAAAGGAAAGGTCTTATCCAGATTTGAAAATCATGATGCAGCAGGTAGAAAATGTCAATGCTAAAACAAATTTCGATTGTGGAACACTTGAAATCGATTTCTTATAAAACCAAACCTGGAAATACATGGCAAGAAAATCTAAAAGAAAAAATGCCACTTATGTTAAAGACGAAAAATACATATTACTGTATGATATAGGTTTAGAATGTCAAAATAATGAAACAGCTAAATGTATATCCAGTAAACGGATATATATATATATATATATATATATATATATATATATATATAACGGATATATATATATTTTATCCAGTAGATGTATAAAAGTATTTGTAAATTACAGCATATAAATAATGAAGAAGCTGATAAATGTGCAATCTTTTGGTGTGCGAGCCAGTTCGCCTCCTTGTGGTGCACCCTGGGTAACGCTAAACGAACTGGGGCAGCTGCTCATTCAAATTTAAGCATTACAGGTTCATTTTCTTTTGGTAGTAGAGCCGTGTGTGCTTGTTATTAGTCATAAACGTAAACAAGTAACATCTTCAACTAGAGATGTGTAATGTTTCATCTAATATTATGAGCACCATATTTGAGCGTTTGTAATTATGGATTGGAACCGGGAGGCTTGGGGGCTATGTCATTAAGGAACCTTTAATGGTCCGAGAGCCTTCGGGGCTATTTTTCTGACCGCGGGAGGCTTCGGTCCTGCACCCATCCACTTCTCCCTATGTCACCCTTTCCTCCTTATCCCTTTCATCTCCCATTCCAATATCTACTTTAGTATTCTTTCATTTGGCATTCTTATGATATTTTCATACCACCTTAGTCCTAATTTTAAAATTTAACATGTTTAAAATAATTTCATGATATAAAATTTATACCACGAATTTTCTAAGAATGTTTTCAGAATTCCTCTAAATTCTGGATAACTTTTGCATAACTCGGAAACCTTAAGAGATAGACAAAATCTTATTTCACAAAAATGTAGATCTGCTTAAAACAGCTCCTGTTTTTTCAGTGAACAATTTCGAAAACTTGCAATACAAAGAGCATTTGTCTGAAGTTTTCAATATTTGTACTTCGCTCATATGGGAAGCAGATATTCATTTGTTAATGCTTTTCCATGCTTACAACGAAATGTCAAACTTGTCTCAAGCGACCAGCTCTTTAAAGCGTCGACTATTGCTTAAATCCTCTGCAGCATTCCCATATTGACCTTGCACCTACAAAAAAAAATAGCAATAAGATAACGTTCATCTCGATTGATATGAACTTGATAGAACAATAATCATTTCTAAGAGTAGTTTTACAAGAGTAGAGAAAGTCATATGAGTGCAGCACATCAGATCCTTTACATTCTATTTACATTGATATTATCTAACGTTAGGAACTATACATATTGCAGAGCCGTAAAGAAAGCCACGTAAACATTGAGGGTACATTGTGTTTCAATTGAATTTACTCACTTTCTATTATTGCTGTTATTGTATTATTTATAATGATGTTGTGTTTATTATTATTGTTATTAACATCATTAGAGTCGTTATCATAGTTAACATTGTTCATTCACTATACTCTTTGTGGAGTAAATATAAACAATAAAGAGATAGGTCTGCGCCTTTAGCTCAAAATAAACAGAATATGAAACAATCTAGTGCATTTGTATTAGTTCTTAGCTTTTTTATGCAAACAACATTATCGGGGTGCGCCTCATAGTCTGTAGAGCACCTGCCTGCCATGCTAGGGGTCCCGGGTTCGATTCCTGGCAGTGGGGGGCGGGAATTTTCCTCCGACCAAGATAATTCCTCATCTTCCCCAGAGTCTGGAAGTATGAATGAGAGTGCGAATATGTGCATCATCTAATGATTAAAACCCAACGAATACGGGTTAACACCTTCGATATGTTCCGAAGGGGAACGGCTGCCGATATGACCATTGCCGTTAAAGGCGGGGTTTAAATGAAAAAAAAAACTTATCGGAATTTTGCTTAAGCCCACTTACTTTCTTTCTTTCTTTCTTTCTTTCTTTCTTTCTTTCTTTCTTTCTTTCTTTCTTTCTTTCTTTCATTGCGATATAAGGGTCCTTTTTATAGGCTGCATATGTACTTGTGCTTATTTCGTAAATGATGAACTATTATTTGGAACACTACCTCATCTGTCCCTTAGAGGAACTTGACATTTTAGCAGCATAGTGCAGAGAGGAATACGTTTGCATAGCAATGACTAGGCCTGTCTCCCACACGCGTCAGCCAAGGATATTAAGGTTTCAATTCAAATGAAGTCAAAGAATCGCTCATTCATTGCTTACCTATAATCCTAGAGAAGAAATGGCATCACACAACCAGTGCACTGATATTGTTCTACTGTACTTCCACTGAAATCTCAAAATTGAATTTTTTGGCGGAATGCAATACTTTCCCTGCATACTGTAAGTACGTACCGGAGAACATAAAATAGTTACGGGCAATTATGGACAAGTCAAATAAAAATTCCACCATAAATTGCCAGTCTAAAATATCAATTTATTCACTCGAAACTAAAGACTCTGTAACATAAACAAACAAAAATCTAAGATATTTTCGGTTTTTACGCTGTACCTGTCTATTATCACATACTGCCCATGCTAACTCAATCCCGGAAACTGCCTCACGTCGCTAGGAGCAGAACGAAATTCGCGGACGCCACTACCGCCCGTTTATCTGGATTTACTCCGCTGCATTGCACAACTCTTTAAGCGCACGAAGGGATATCTGCTTTCTCGAAAGGTGGGCCAGTTGGGCCACCTGCTATATACTCTTCAACTAGGGTTGCGGTTTTACAACATTTGCTTTAACGTTATACAGTGAACCTAAAACTTCCTTCCTTGCATACATAAAGATAAAACTAATTATGAAAAGCACATCTGGCTAGGATATTAAATTATAGAAAATTAGTGAAGAAGATGAAACAAAATTAAGTACTTCTAGTCGCTTTCCTCACTGTCACATAGAGTGAGAAATGTGACAGTCTTCATAATGTGAAATAATTTTATCTTCCTATCTTCCTGGCACAAAAGCATCCCGAGAATAGCTTGCCATGATCATTTTGTGAGATATAAACAGAAGTGAACAAGATGTGTTCAAACTGTATTGTGACTTTGTGGGTTCGTAGAATTAGAAGTCCAATTTGCCGAAATTCTTAATGTTCTTTATTTGCGTAGAAATACACTCACAGTAGCAGTATTACATTACATACGCAATCTACCAAGGTCGATGACCAAAACAACAGCTTCTGCTTACATCTGTTTACCACATCGGTCCTCGCTACAACATCTGTTCACGACTGACTCTTGGCGAGTCGTCGCCTTCTTAAATACTTCATTGATAAATTCTAGATATTTCCCGAACAAACAAGAAACTGAACGTTCTATACAACAATCAAGATATCACTAGAATGTTCCATACGGGAAACCTTATCTGTGTCGTTAAGTCCTTTATCTCGCACTATGTTTATCTGCCCCGGCATACTCTTTATATTTGTGCCGCCTATCAGTTCCTTTGGGCGCGCAACCGCGTTATCGCGATCGGGTTCGCGACACTGCTCCCTCCCGAACGGCACCATCGTAGCGCGCCAGACGATCCAAGTGTAACACCATCTTCCCTCGGGGAACCCTCTGGATGCGGTAGACCACGTCGTTAATCCCCTTCACCAACCGGTACTGTCCTTGACACAGCTACTGAAGCCTCGGGCAGCGTTCCTTGGTCCGAGTAGGGTGACACAACCAGACCAGGTCACCTTGCTGGGAACCTTGGCTATTGGTTTGCCTGTCGTATCGGGTCTTTATGCGGTCGCTCGCCTTCTGGATGTTCTGACGAGCCATCTCATGCATGTAGTGGAGATGGTACACCAGGTTCTCCACATACTCCGTTGCTGGATATATTGCTTCCGGGCTCCCAGAAGCCAGGTCATAAGGTAGGCGTAACTCTCGGCCGAACATTAAGCTGGCTGGCGTCATCCCAGTTGGTATCCCGTGTTGACGAACGGTAGGCCAACGAGAAAAGAGGCACCTTAATGTCCCAGTCTCGCTGATGGCTGGCCACGATCTGCCTCAGGTGTTCTTCTAAGGTCCTGACGTACCTCACGACCATACCGTCCTACTGTGGATGTAGAGGTGTTGTGCAGGTTTTGTTCACCCCCAAGTCTTTCCAGTGCCTCCTTCATAAAGTGAGACTAAAAATTGGCGCCCTGGTCACTGTGTGACTCCAACAGCACCCGGAAACGGCAGAATTGTTGCTCCACGAGGAAGTCTGTGATTGTCTTCACCTCTTGGTTCGGGATAGCATAAACCGCCGACCACTTGCTGAAGTAGTCCACGACCACTTCTAGGTACTTGTTGCCTCGGTCGGATACTGAGAATGTTTCATCTATGTCCACAGTGAAGCTATCGAATGGCGTTCCGACGTTGTACTGCTGCATGCGGCCCCGACTCCTAGTTTGGGGACCGCGACTCGCCGCCCACACGTGCCTTTGATGGCACCTTCTCTCGGAATCTGCTCGGAGCCTCAGCCAGTAGTAGCGCCGTCAAAGTTTGTCGCTCGTTCGGTTTGCTCCCAGGTGTCCTCCTGAAGTACCGGCGTGCACTTCTTCCAAGACTTCCGGGACCTTACTCCGAGGAAATACCAACTGCTCTCTCTGCATCTTCCCATCGGGTGATTCCCATACCCGGAAAAGCAAACCCTATCTTATCTTCAGCGAGTCCCATTGGGCCCAGAACGACCTTTATGTGGAGCTCCTTGATGCGTTGTCCTCCCAGGTGGGTCTTGTCCCTGCCTCCACTTCCCTCTAGGGTGACCCCAAATAGTTGACTTCCTTGCGGAAGAGCTGGCACTTCTTTGCATTTAGCTTCAGGTTAGTCGTCTGCAGTCTCTACAGCATCTTGCTCAGGTTGTCGAGATAGTCCTGGAATTTTACCGACGATACCGATAGGTATAGCAAGCAGGCATCATAAGTAAGTCCTCTCATCACTGGCTGCATGAGGCGTTGGAAGTAATCTGGCGCGCAGAAGAGGCCAAACGGCATAACCGTGAACTGCCAAAGCCCTTGGCCTGTCGAGAATGCATCTTCTCTTTGTCTCTCGGGTCTAGAGCCACCCGCCGGTAACCCGACTTCAGGTTCAGGGTCGAGAACCTCTGCGCACCAGCAAGCGTGACCAGAGTGTCGTCAATTCGGCGTAAGGGAAAGCAATCCTTCCTCGTGACATATTTCAGCTTCCTGTAGTCCACACAGAAGCATAGCTTGCCGTTCTTCATCACTAAGGCTACAGGCAAACACCAAGGCCTGTCAGATTCTTTAATCACTCCCCTGGGTCTCATGTCCTCTAGTATGTCCCAAACTGTCGCTTGTTTCGCCAGCGGAACGCGTCTGGGTGGTTGCCGAATATGGAGAGCGTCTCCGGTATCGATGTGGTGAAGCACTCGTTCCCCACGGCCGTAGTCAGTATTGCCTTGGCTGACGGTGCGAGCTATGTGGACCTCTAGCACTCGTCGTACCTCTGACGTTAATAGAGGAACCTTGGGCCGAACATTCGAGCCCCTCCCTATGAGAGTAGTTCAGGTTGGGTTCGTGTCTAGGGGGCAGAGGTTCCCGATATCCGTAGGGGATCAACTACGTCTTCGGGCGGGGTTTAGGGGAGCCATTAATATTTCCGGGTACTAGCCTGCAGAGCTAGTAGAAAGTGTGCTAGATCACCAGGCGGCCCCACCGAGGTCATATCGGTAGCCTTCCAATTTTGGTGTTGGCTCGCGTAAGTGGCGTATCCACTTGCATCCCGTCTTGAGTCCACAGGACTAGATGGGGGGCTTGTTAGATCCCAGGTCTTGCCCTATGGAAAGCCCCACGGAGGCGCCGGGGGCTCTTTTGGGACATCTCGGTAACTCCCTGGTTGAAGGGGGTTAGGGTCTTTGGACCTACGTGTCCTGGACTAACTGGTGTAGAACCTCTGCACTCAAGTATTGCCTTGGCTGAAGACGCGCTGGTATCGTCTCAGCAGTTGTCGAAACTGGTCCAGCTGTTCCACGGTCAGGTTACTATCAGGCGACTTACTATCGTAAGTACTTAAATCCGTGGATTCATTATTTAACTCATATTATTTAGTTAGTTGATGGAAATTAATCATTTCTTCACACTAGCCGTATAAGGGCTAGGGTTATTGATAGATAGATCCCATAGTACTTACGATAGTAAGTCGCCACAAACGGTGTATTTCGAATGCGAGAGCCCCTAGTGGTTTACCGAAGAAATATAGGAGTCAAATGGAGAATTTAATGCCATGACGGCAAGGTTGCCATGGTAGCTCAATGGGTAAGAGCGACTGGATAGAAAAAAGGAGATCCGTGGTTCAAATCCTGGCCATGGCAATGAATTGTTAGTGTTGACTCTATCTGTTGTATTGTCATGTTCTGAAGCTGTAGCTTACACATTTTTATGATGGGAAATAATTAGAGGCGTCATTGGGATTTAAAGATGTAGAAAAATTGCAAGGATTAAGCAGTATTACAGTTTGGCAGGAAGTGTCAATGTAGGTTTACTGAAAGCAGAATAAAATGAGAGAGACGTGTCAGAAGCCAAAGCGTTTTCTTCCAAAAGAAGTAGGTGCGTGCCGCAGCTCATGTTATCATGCAGACGCAGAGGTGAAGCCAGGAAGTGCGTTCATACCGTTTCGTTCTTAAGTTTTCATGTACGATTTAACCTTCCGCTGGGCGCGTCAGATTTCGTAACGCCGTTAGTCGCGATGTATCTGCTAGATACATAGGACGTTAATTGTGTTCTGGTATCTGTTTTCGGCTGTTTTAAAACGAATGCACCTTATTATGAACCAGAAGCGTTTCTCGAACATAGTCATCCTGAGAATATTGACACCAAGGTCATCACCTATGTCAGAAGTCGTGAATATTTTGCCGTCCTCAGCGGAACACACCAGCAAGGTAGAATAAAGCAATAAATGCTTTCATACTTTGATGTCTGTGTCTCTGCAATCACTCTCACATTCATATTTCACTTTGAAATCATTTATGCGTCGTTTGGTGTGATGCACAATTAGATGCAGAATATCATCACTGACGAAAAGTTTCCAGCAGTCAAATTCAGTTTTCATAGTTTGGCATTCCCCACAACTCCAGGCAGTTTATTATATTATGGGGTCGGGCCTGTATTGCCTTCCAAGGACCTTTTTCCGCTTTGTTCCGTCCTTACCTAAAATAAAAGATACAATGTATTATTATTATTATCATTATGATTATTATTATTATTATTATTATTATTATTATTATTATTATTATTATTATTATTATTATTATTATTATTATTATTATTATTATTATTATTATTATTATTATTATTATTATTATTATTATTATTATTATTATTATTATTATTATTATTATTATTATTATTATTATTATTATTATTATTATTATTATTATTATTATTATTATTATTATTATTATTATTATTATTATTATTATTATTATTATTATTATTATTATTATTATTATTATTATTATTATTATTATTATTATTATTATTATTATTATTATTATTATTATTATTATTATTATTATTATTATTATTATTATTATTATTATTATTATTATTATTATTATTATTATTATTATTATTATTATTATTATTATTATTATTATTATTATTATTATTATTATTATTATTATTATTATTATTATTACTATTATTATTACTATTATTATTACTATTATTATTACTATTATTGTTACAATTATTATTACTATTACTATTACAATTACTATTACTATTATTATTATTACTATTATTATTATTATTATTATTATTATTATTATTATTATTATTATTATTATTATTAATATTATTATTATTATTATTAATATTATTATTATTATTATTATTATTATTATTATTATTATTATTATTATTATTATTATTATTATTATTATTATTATTATTATTATTATTATTATTATTATTATTATTATTATTATTATTATTATTATTATTATTATTATTATTATTATTATTATTATTATTATTATTATTATTATTATTATTATTATTATTATTATTATTATTATTATTATTATTATTATTATTATTATTATTATTATTATTATTATTATTATTATTATTATTTTCGAACAAAAAATTAATGAGATTTCAAACAATTTGTGGAACAATTCACAAAACCCTAAACAATAAAACAAGATCTGAAGCAAAAATAAAATTTTATAACACCATGGCGGTCCCAACGTTACTTTATGGATGTGAAAACTGGGTACCTACACAAAGAACCATCAGCAGAATACAAAGTTGCGAAATGAGATTCTTGAGAAGAACAAAAGAATGTACAAGAGAAGTTAAGAGTCAGAAATGAAAATATAAGAAATGAATTACAAGTGGAAGCTATCACCTGAAGAATGGATAAGAACAGAAGAAGATGGTTTGAACATGTTGGAAGAATGGATGATACAAGACTGCCAAAAGCAGTTTTCCAATGTAGTCCTGAAGGAAAGAGGAACGTAGGGAGGCCGAGGAAGAGATGGATGGAGACACTGTGAAGACGGAACAGGCGAGAGCCTAATCCATGAAGAAGAAGAAGAAGAAGAAGAAGAAGAAGAAGAAGAAGAAGAAGAAGAAGAAGAAGAAGAAGAAGAAGAAGATTACTATCATTATCATCATCAATATCTTCATTGTTATCATCTTGTGTCTTTTGTACTCACCAAAATAGTAATTTTCATAATTTTCCAGCACTTATTACTGTTCTGTTCATCAATATCACAATCTGTATCGGTGTCAACAGATCGTGTTTCAGCTATGTCTTCTTATGCGGAGTCAGTTTCTGCAAAATTATCTTCGATCGGCAGCGCATCATCATCGAAAATAAGGCGATGTATCTCCGAATCCTCAGGATTTTCCAAATCATATACTTGACTCATTTTCAAAGCTACGATTCACAGTAATAAAGAAAGGCACTCTCATTTACCTTGCTGATGTAACTTGCATTCTCTTGCCTTGTTGCATTCTCTCGCAATGACATGGTTGGATCCGATAGCGGCGACAATGAGTAACGTGAGTTGGTGCGATGTACCTGACAGATACATGCAGTGCACACATTTGATGACGTTTGTCTCGTTTGCAAACTTAGCATTAGAGAGAAATGGTTGAAACTTATAGGAAACAACAAAAAATGTATGATGGAAGGTGTCTTGGCTTGTCAAGCCCTTACCTCTATTTATTGCGATAATAATGAAAGAAATTTAGGCCATGTATCTCACAGATACGTGCGGGACTAACGAAGGGTTAAAGAAAACTGTAACTTTTAAAATTGCGACTGATGACTTTTAAAAACATAGTCTGTGTGTACACAAATTATGTAAAATAGCTCCAAACATAGAACATAATCACTGGAAGTAAACATTAAGGTTATTAAAGAACCAAAAGAAGAGACGTCCTGCTAAAGAAATAATTGTGTTGTTTAAAGTGGAGAAAAATCAGATTTATCAGATTTCAGAAAAGAAATTAAAGACGAGCGGCTAAACAGAACAACAGGTCATGTGAAAGGCATCACAGAATCTACAAAGTATGACGAGCTAAGTCGTGCTGTATTCGAGTGGTTTGTTAGTGCTCGTGCTAAAGGATTTCCCATCTCTGGACCAATGCTTCAGACTCAGACTTAATTGACAGTAAGACAATTAGGCAAAGACAATTTCAGGGCTTCCAATGGATGACTTGAGAGTTTCAAACTTCGCCATAACATTGTTTTGAGTGCTGTGTGTGGTGAAGCAAATGATGTTGATATGCAAACAGTTGCATCTGAAAGGTAAAAACTAGCAATAAACTACAATTATTGTACGGAAGTTGAACATATGGTACATAATACATATCAGTCTATTATTGTTTACACTTCATTCTATATTATTCCTTCACTGTAAATTTGTGCAACTATAGCATCTGTAATTTCTTTGAGTTCAAACACAACCCTCTATGAGACTGAAACCTGTGTAAACGAAAATGCTTACAAATACTGAAACGATGGATTTCCGTTTTAGAGAGGTTTTACGATGTACATGTGTATCAC
Organism: Mantis religiosa; assembly: GCA_030765055.1. Taxonomy (NCBI): domain Eukaryota; kingdom Metazoa; phylum Arthropoda; class Insecta; order Mantodea; family Mantidae; genus Mantis; species Mantis religiosa. The sequence continues at coordinate 179,715 of JAUKNK010000067.1, read as the reverse complement.
TAGGATCACGTCCCTCAGGTATGACTTATGGTCCATAACAACTAAACGCTAGACTATTATTCGCTCTTACCACATGGAAGGATTTTAGATGACAGGTTTATAGTGATATGTTCTATGTATACGCAAAACTATGAAAATATAGTTTCATTCTGTGAAAGCTTCTTAAGCACAAAAATTTATATTTCTTCTCTGTTTCTTGAATTACAATTCGCACAGTAACGATTAAGCCAGGGATTGTTGTGGGCTAAAACAGAATCGAAACGAATCCAAGTTTTAGTACATTTTATCACTAACAATTACGTCTTGGCTTTTGTACAACTCATAACTTATGTCCAGATTAAGACGTCGCAACAGTGCCGAAAAACTTAACCACAAAAACACACCTCGCACAGCTATGGTTTACTTATGTCTCTCACACTCCCTATTACACCTTCATATCTGCAAAATAAATATTTTTACTAACAGTGCTCAAACTGTACTTTTTATACGAAGTGCGGCTTTCTAAATTACTCTGATCCCATCAACTTCTGTAGGAATCATGCATGAGGCTGCTGACTGATAGCAACCAAAGCATTAGATACATAGGGAACCGTAAGTACACGGTACTGTAGATACGAACAAACCTGTAACTATCATATAAGGATGATCACTTCTTCTGGATGCAATAAATACCCTGTTGCTCTATAACGTGCTTAAACATATTACTGGAAGTAACATCAAAACTCTTACCTCGCATTGCTCAAATCGCTATATAAGGGCAAGAAGATAACATCCATTGTAAAATAACTTACTTTAAATGTTTAATTTGATATAGTTTTTGTTTGCCTGAAAAATGATAGGTAAAAAGAATCTGCTCCCCTAATATCATGCCTAAGCTGTGTTATATTTTAATTTGGTTGCTGGAATGGAGTAATTAGCCATGCATTTCTTTCATTTACAGGTGCTTGTTCTCTTGGTGCTGGTAGTAGCTGTTAGTGCTGCAATTGGTCAGATCAGTAATTCAGCAGGAACATTTAACGTTGGGGGATATGGTGACCCAGGAAGGATAAGATACGGCGCAGCAGGTGTTTACTGAAAATGACTGGAGATATTGTCGTCTTGAACACCAAATCCAATGTTGAACGTTTGCTGTAGTCCTCGTTATGCAAAACTTTAATAACTAATATAAATAAGAGTATAAACCAAGATTTTAATTTATTTTATTTATAAAGCTCTTACTCTTTTTTAAATTTTCCTAACGCTAATAGTTCTGAGATTTAGTTATATGTTAAATATTCTGATGCATTCCCCTCGATTTATTTTCCAAAATCTAATTCCTTCCTAGGAAACAGAAGATCAGTGAATAAAGCCTACACATTTGATGAGACCTGAAAAACGTTAAGAACAGTTCACTAAGTGAACATACTTGACGTTTTAAGTATGTGTAACACAGAGTAATTTTGTTTCTAATTTAGTAGCAGTGTTTGCATTAATGTTTGATAGTCTACGTTGCACAAGGATGTGAAAACCCAGTCATTACTAGGTTGTAAATGGGTTTGTGAACGTATAGATGGCATTATATTTTCAAGAGTTCACAAGATTTTGTAGCCTTCATTCTGGTGTTTCATATACTTTTAAAGTATTTTTAAAGTCCAACATTTTAATCAGATATCAATAAAGATTGCTCTTACGTTTCTGTCCACTCTAAACTAAAATATCCATGTAAATATGTTAATTTATAAGAAGCAAATGGGAAGGATCTTGGACCCAAAAAGTAAGGGAGAACTATAAGTATAATGATATCTCAACAAACCATTTTGCGCGCATTAACTTCGTGACGTCCCATTTCACAACAGTTGCTGAAAACAGTGACTATTTTTCTTCCAAACACATGACACATGTTGCACAACATTTCCATTTTAATAGCAAGTGTTTAAAATGGCCACCATTTTCTTGCAACACTATTCCGCTCGACTACAGATGTTCCATGACACTATTTTCATGTTGCTGGTGTTATTTCGCCAATACAACTAGAAATTGTGTCTTTGAGTTCCTCTAGTTAGTGTGGGCTACCACCGTACACTTTTCCCCTTAAACAATCCCACAGAAAGAAATCTGGAGAGGTAAAATCTGAGGAACGCGGAGGCCATAAATTTTTGGAGATGATTTGTTTGCCGAAAAATACCCTTAACACATCCGCGGTCTCGTTTGCAGTATGGCAGTCCAGTACTATTCTGCTGACATCAACTGTCACGTTAATCCTCTTCCAGCAGATAAGGGCGAGGGTATCTACGTGGGCAGCCTTCACAAATTGAAGACCGACCGCCCCCTCAAAACCAGGGAGTTACCGAGCTGTCCCCGAAGGGCGCCAGGCGCCACCGTGGGGCTTTCCATAGGGCAAGACCTAGAGACTAACAAGCCCTCCCATTGGTTTAAAAACACAAGGCGGGATGGGAGTGGATACACCACTTACTTGCGCTAACCCCAAGGGGAAGGCTATCGATCAACCTCGGAGCCGCCTGGTGATCTAGCACACCTTCTACTAGCTATGCTGGCTAGTACGCGGGAATATATGGCTTCTCTCAAACCTTTCCAGAGATGTACCCGATCTCCCACGGGTATGGGGAACCACTGCCCATCCGAGTCCAACCCAATCGGAACAACTCCCCTACGGGAGGGGCTCGGCAGTTTAGCCCGAGGTTCCTCTAGTAACGTCAGATGTATACTCCTCCACAGGAGAGAAAGTATCTGAGGGACGAGACGCAGGGGAGTTGGCAAAAGTCCCCACACCCTCCCTGGACAGGTTTATGACAACCCATGTCAGTACAGTTACAGACCATTCAAAAACATTCTGACCGCTTCCACTTTTGTGAATGAATCTTCTCGGTTTTAATGTACAGAGTGAGTAGGGCGCATGTTTTTTAACGGTCTGCTCCTTGTATAGCAAGCGTTCTCTGTCACACACATTCGCTGTCCTTGTCCCACAGCACATTCCTTACAGGGATTTTCTTTGCGTTGCTATACTATACCACGAGTGCTAAGGGTCCGCAGCGCTCGCACCACAGCAGCTGAAGGGGACGGATCCCCTCCCCTACGGGAGCGGATTTTCAGATGTCCACATGCTATTGATCCGGGAGTTAACTGGGCCATTTAAGTGGAAAACCCACGCCTCATTCTTAAAAAAATTTCTATCCAAAATAACTACATTATTGCTTGTGAAAGAACGAAACCACTGGCAGTAATGGCGGCATCTCCCTAGATCGGGCTACCGCAGTTCCTGCTCGAATTTAATACGATACGGATGCAGTTTGGCCACCTTAAGAGCTTTATATGTGGAGTCAATTGATGATCCAACTTGTTTTGTCAAACGTCTTACCGATGTTCGTGGATAGGTAACAAGTCGCTGCTCGAAATCATGAACGAAATCCTCTGTGACTATCTTGGGTCTACCAATTCGTCCTCCATTATCCACGGAGCCTAGATCATGAAATCGGAGCACAAGTTTGTAAACGGTACTTTCACCTGTGTCGGATCATTTGTAAAAACCTTTTCCATCTCTCAAAGCATCTTTCATACATCTTTCAACTCACAGTAAGCTTCCAGCATAGCGGTACGTTGTACGCGCGTAAAAGTCACTGTCCCCGACTGGGATTCATATGTCACTCTGAACAACGCAAGAGCTAAGCTGATCTAAAAATACGCAAAGCCATTCCACAAGGTTACAGATAACCGTCGTGCAAAGATTGCCACCTGATTCGATGAAATACTCCAGAGACAAATTTTTCAAGTTTTGAGTCCGGTGACTTTTCGAACGCTCTGTACAAGAGAGAAAGGCTCTGTGAGGATATATAGGGAATTAAAAATAATGTGGGGGAGGGAAAAGTACATAGATGTGTGTAATAAGCTAAGGCGATAAGGATTTGCTTGGACGAGGACAGGAGTTAGAAATTTAAAAGGTATTAGATATGATAATAAAAAATGAAAATGCCCAATGCGTGAAAATGATGATATAGACTGCCGCAGTATAATATATAGCAAACAAACAAAGGTATGGAAAGAACAAACTTGGCACCAAATGTGGAATAGTTTTAAGGAGGGGAAGGTATTATTAATCAGGAAAAGATTGTCTGCAAACGGAAAAAAACAATGTAAGAAATGTAGGTGATTATTTGGGGAAAGTCAGAGAGAAATGGTTAAGAATGACTAAGATTAGCTAACAATCAAGATTATAGAAATGGAAAGTAGAGATGAAAGAGAATAAGGGGTCATTAGTAGCAAGAAAACCAAGGGTTATGTGTATCGAGACAGAAATTTAGGGCCAGCAGGTAGAAAGGGTATACTGGATGTGAACAAGAAGTCTGTCCTAATGTGCTAGGGGTGTGTAAACGATATTGCATTAATGAATTTATATATATAAGGAAAGATGAGAAATAAATATTCTATTCTATGTTAAATTAACACTGTTACCATTTCTTCTATAAAATTAATTTATTTCCTCGTCATTTATAAAATACAAAAATAATCACTATGACACTTCAGGAAGCGGTTTACGGTCCATATAAACCTGAACCATTTCAATCCATAATTCCCCTTTGAAAGCTAGTTGAATGTGGAAATTTGTTTTAATATTAGTGGCCCTGGGGGAATTGACAGGACTGACAACTATTGACAGCTGACGGTCTTAAACGTTGCCATTTTCTTTGATACGACTGTAGGTTATTTCCAGCAAGAGGGAGCAACGTGCCATACATCCAATGACACCGTGGAACTTGTAACCTGTTTGTTTGATAATCGAATTATCTCAAAAGGCCTGTGGCCCCCCCAGATCCCCTTACCTAACCTCGCCGGATTTTTCTTTTTGGGGTATCTAGTGATAGAGTGTACAAAATAAGCCACGGACAATTGATATTCTAGAGTTCATTCCAACCGAAATAAGTAACACTGGCTAAGATACTCTCCGTAAAACTTCAGAGAATATGGGAGACGAGTGCAAACACGTATAGATACTGGTGGAGGACACATCCAATATTTTCTCTGAGATGTAAATAGTGTAATATAATCTGCCAATTGTGTATTATATTCTCCCAAAGTTGCACGTGTATCCTATTATTGGTTCATTGAAATGGTTCAGGTTTATATGAATTTCAACTTAGGACTTGATTCAATATATTTAGGTACAACCTTGATTTTCGGGATTCTGGACTGGACTAGACTACGCTAAGGAGGGGATGCGGGACGGAGATCCAAACTTGGTCTATTGTACCTATGCCCAGGGGCGGCTCGTGCTTACGTGCTGCAGTGCTGCAGCACAATATTTTCAGTTTTATAAATCACATTATAGAAATTCCATAATACCATGGAAGTGACAATGCATTATTATAAGTATAAGAAATCGAGTGCGACCAATAATGAACTCTTGATGCATGGGAAGCACCTGCGTAACAAATGGAACGCATACGTGACGTCAACGTGCTAAGAGCCAGCAAGTTCGGTAATCAGTATTGCGCATGTGTGCCACATTACCCTCTTGCTTTCCTGATGTCCTGTGTTCCCTAGATTTTGGTGCAAATGCGTGCTGCATCTGGGCGTTGCGGGGTGATCATTTGCTGCGCCGTGAAGCAGGGCCACCAACAATCCTAGTTATAGCTGTAGAACTTTAATATTAATTGAAAATCATTAAGCAACACATCACTACTTTACATTTTAGTTCCAGAAACTAATTTTATCCTTCTTAGGTAAACAAATCCAATACCTGATGGTTATTAAATCGCAGGGCAGATTTTGATGCACCTATCGTGTTGGCATGATACTCGATTCCCGTAACGATAACGGGAACCTTCCATAACAAGTACAGGTGGTTCGCATGTCGCAATGTATCCAAGTATTCCTTTTTGTAACGTTATTTAGTGGCTACATCAGTTTCCTTATTTTGTGTGAGGGTGAAACGTGTCAAAAATTCACTGTATTCAGTGTATGAGTAATTTAATATTACGAAAACTTTAACCAATAAATAATGAACACCTTAAGTAAACTTCTGAAAACTCCCTTACCAATGCGAGCATTGGAAGAAAGGGTTAAAATAAAAATGTTAGGGCAACCAACACCCTATCTTGAAATTGAGTAAAAAGCGAAAGGAAATAGAAATTCTGCTTATACCAGGAAATTTAACACAAATATGTATAACAGCAATGCGTGGATCTGTAGGCGTGAAAGAACAGGAACAAAAGAACAGAACAAGCAATTAGCTGAGATTAGGTTAGGGCAGGCCAATATACAAGCAGAATTTTTAAACATGCGCACAGAGGTGCACGATACTCAAAAGGACATGGAAACCACCAGGGAGCCAGTTAAACGGATTCAAAGCAAATGATAATATGCATGCTCAGTTGAGGGAGGAGATGCGAAACACTTGTGTCATAATACAAAATAGGCAAAAAGAAGCAGAACATAACACTGATAATGAACTGGTAGCAATTAAAGAAACCCTGACACTTGCAGAAGCAGCTCAATGCCCAACAAATAAAATAATTGAACACCACGCACGTGAAATGGCAGTACTCAAAGAGGCCCTTAATGACTTAAAACTATGTAACGACCAACCTCAGAGTAACGGCATTTCAGGTGTACCGGAAAGACTGATGAACACGTGCCAAAATACGTCTTCAACAGTACCTATGGAAACATGTAATAGTGTTAGCCAAGGGAGCATATACAATAATTGTATAAACACGGGGTACTCTCATCATTTTAATTTGCTAAATGAAATAACCGTGCCAACATTGATGACGTGAGAGACAACGCGAAGCGTTGCATAATGGACCTAGAGTCTTACTTTCAGCTCAAGAACATCCCAGATATATTTAAAATGGTCATAGTTAAAAACGGTTACGATCACTGACTTGGTTTAGACTAGCAATTGTATGAATGTACGCCCGCTTTTACTACATACGGCACCGCAGGCGATACTAGCAATTGGTGACCATACCAGTTACACAGACTTCAAATAACATTTCTTAACAAAATATTGGAATAGCGTCACACAATATGCTGTTAGGATGAACATAAATACAGGGAAATATTCACACAGAAGACGATCAATGGTGGATTACTTTCTAGACTTAGCGTAACACAGTAAAATGTTGGATCCTCCCATGGAACCTCTGGAATTAATTAATTTGGTCACGCGACACTACCCAGAACAGATAAGAAATCATTTAATCGTCACACGGCCCAGTACAATTATCGAGACAATCAAAATTTTAATGGCACTACAACCACCCATGACTGAACTGAACCCAGAACTACGAGATGACAGGACGTCGCAACATGCCCAAAACTTTAGTGGGACGGGAGCATACAAAACTGGAAATGTCAGACATAACGGCCAGACACATCCCAGAGACCGGTACAGAGACCAGTATCCGCGCATGACCACAGAAGACACAATTCTCGGTATCACCAAAGACAACCCCGAGAAAATCCTCAAAATCCCCGAGAACCAAGAGTCAGCAAGAAAAGAAACACATAGGAGCAGGTTCCCAACGAAAAATTACAACAATGGTGCAATGCCCAGACAAAAATGGTTTAGGAACCAAGCATTTGTCCCAACCACCCACACATCTCTAAACATTGCAAGTGATAGACACAATACGGAAAACTAAATTCGGGTAGGAGACCGTTTCCTTTTTCTGCCTCGAGGTATGTTCAAAAAGATGGAAACACTAAAAATACAATGGCGCAACTACAGATACACGATAAGGATAAAGACATGACCGCTGGAAACAATACCGGAAACATGAACACAGAAACAATACAGCAAGACATAGCAGAGACGCCACAAATAGAGATCACCATATCAGATGAAACTTTCCAGGCAACGCTAGACACTGGAGCGACGGTACCTGTCTGTAGTCTAAATTTCTTTAAGCACTTGGAATCGAAAGACATCTACAAACGTTACCCACCAAAAATGTGTACGTACTGATGGCCATAGGAAGACAGAAACAATGCATAAAAAACAAGCTATGATTCCATTTACTTTAGGCCAAAACATGTAGAAGTCATTTTGAATAATACCGCATTTGGCTGTACAAGTTATTCTAGGAAGCGATTTCTTTAAAGAATGTGTCACATAAGCTAAACGCGTGAGAAAAGGGTGACGAGAAAAAAAAACTTTCCCCTAAGGAATGTGAGAAAGAGTCAGAATATTTCTTTCCATGACCCCGAGGGTCAAAACCCAGTGGGACAGAAAACTGAACTTGCCTAGATATAGGAGGGAGTGAAAGACCTACCCCAACAGCTGGATACAACGTTCCCCTTCGCAACCACACGCCAGGTTCTTGACAAAAATTTAACAATACGTACCAAAGTGAATGGACTCACACATTTTGACGAAAGACAAAAAGAATATCTTTTTTCTGTTCTATGGAAGAACAGAGCTTTTTTTTACGGAAAAAACGCCATTAATACAAACACGGGAATAGCTCCAGTAACACTACTTTTGAAGGAACCGCCTGAAAACATACTCCCAGGGCTGCCAATCACCATTCGCACTGAGGAGCAAAGTGAAAGCCAACAGATCTTAGAAGCCTATGAGCGCTTGAGAAAACGTGCAGAAAACAGAAATAAAAATAAGAAACGGTATAGGAAGAAATTGACACCGCAGCTAGGAAAAAAGGTGCTGATAAGAACGAATAACAAATTCTCGCTAATTACAGAGACATCACATAGACTGCATGTACGCTGGGAAGGACCAGCTGTGATCGTTGCTCAATTCGGTGACAGTACTTTTGAGTTAGAAGATGTTAAGACAAATAAAACATTAGGCAGGTGTAATTTATCTTTATTGAGACCCTTTAGACAATTGGCCATTGCCAACGACAAAGCCATGACCTGACGTGTGTGTGTAGTGTTTAACGCCCGCTTTTACTACATACGGCACCGCAGGCGGTGACACTGATGATACATGAGATGAAGATGGAGCACCGGTGGAATGAGATGGCGGGGGAAACCGGAGGTCCCGGAGAAAACCCGCCCCAACGCCGTGTTGTCCACCACAAATCTCAATTTGCGGTCGCCTGGGATCGAACCCGGGCCGCCTTGGTGAGAGCCAAGCGGTCTAACCACTGAGCCACGGCGTGGCCACATGACGGGACGTATCCCGAAGTCACTGACCTCATTAACTGTAAGGCACAAATTATTGTAAAGCTAACTGTTTGACGCAAATATGGTTGAAATATACATACAGAGCGAAATTTTTGGGAAGTAATAACCCGAGCTTAAACCAAATGCTACCCCTGTTTACACAAAATGAATATGGACACCATTGTAAAAAAATCATTACATTTACTGATAATCGTGTTAGATGTGTGATTAGAAAACAAAAGAATTGTGCAAGATATGCACAAGGGAGACGCGTGTGATAGTGTACTAAGTGGTAATTGTCCACAATACTGCAATGAAAGTATAGAGCTCAAAAGACAAACATGCACCAACCTAATACGTTAATAAAAAGTGAAAGGCAAAGTGATTGTTCTGAATGCCAAAAGAAAGGTTAGAATTGCACAAGAAATGCAAATTACAAATAAACAGAAAAAATTTAACGGCTTATATATGTAACAATGTATTTCAGAGTATTGCTATGTAACAATGCATTTATGGATATGTGTATATCTATGTATGTTTATAATTTGTCCATTGTTAAGCGTAAATGTAACAGCTCCCAAAAACTCCTTGCTCGCTCACGCGTTGACGGAACAAAGGACGATAGGAAGCAAGTTAGGAAGTAATCCAGTTCAAACCATTTTTGTTGATTACCGTTTAGTGGGACTTTCGAAGGAATTTGCAATTTTCCCAATTAAAAAAAAATAGCAATATTCCTCCGAGGGGCATTTTGAGACGGAAACATGAGGCTATAAGCAACTGTGAGAAAAACAGAATATTTCTTCCCATGTCCCCCAGGGTCAAAACCCGGAGGGACAAAAACTAGAACTTGCCTAAATATAGGAGGGGTGAAAGACAAACAAGATTAAGTATGATGAAAACAAACTTCCAATAACAATTTCTATGCATCACGTGATACGGGTGGAATAGTCGTGAAATAGGAAAGGGACGTGGATAGATAGTCCGCGGTCGGAAACAACGCGAAGAAACCAGGAAAGGTGCTACACTTCATCTTGGGTCGTTTCGGGGGATGACGGCGTAAAGTGACGAAACAGTGCAGAGTAAAAATTACAATTAGTTGCGGGAAACTGAAGCGTGGTTGAATAAAAGAGTGATAACGGCATCGTGACAAGCAACTGTTTTAAGGGAGTGAGCTCATGATCTAATTGTTCTATAAATGAACTGAATAGAGAAGTCAACGAGGAAGCATAGTGTATTTCCACTTAAACGCCGGACCCTGGGACAGAGTACACTTATGCTAACCCGTACTTACAACCGAAAACATTTCGCTAGTCCGGAGCACAATCGGTATTTCCCTGAGTGTATCCTACACCATTAGGATCCTGACCTCAACACCTTTTTCCTGAACTAGGATTATATCCACCGATTCCCGCCTAGGCTTATATCCACCGATTCGCGCCTCAGATGGTGCATCTGTAATGAGTGGCAACAGAGGGACCGTGCAGATCAAAGTGAAGGTCGCTACGCTCTCGCGCAGTACGTGCATTGTTACGCACATCTGATAACGGAGAAAGCAGGTTCAAAAAATCAATCTGCTAGGATATTCTTCTGCAGTCTATCGGTTTTTCCAACATTTTTTTCAGGATCTCCCCAACGTATGGCAGCGTTGGAAGCAATTGTTGCTCGGAGAGTGCCTCTAGGCTCTCCAACGAGCTTAAATCTCAAATCAAGATGAGTGAACACTATATACGAGCACAGGGAATAATTGATAGATTATTTTGATGAGCTAGAAAAAGCTTTATCGGACAAGACAATGCAAGAAGCTCGCGGTTTGCGTCACAATTTGGAGGACGAAAGATTTAATTTCTGGCTCACCTTTTTTCACAGTTATGCTCCATATTGATATATTATATAATCCGCTTCAGAAACTTCAGGTAGGTGCAGTGAGTAACCGAGTATCGAACAATAAATATCGATTGTGAGAGCTTCCAAATCAGTCATAAAATCGAGCAGTGGGGAAGTTATCCATAGCTACTAGTAAAACAGTCAACGGGGGAAATTTCAGCCTGACTCGTACGCGTTGGAGGTAGTTCTAGAGAAGTGCCAGTTTACAAACACACTCACAGACGCGCGCGCGCACGCACATACAAATATTAAAAGTGACGCATAAGAAGGATAATAGCAAACAGCGCTTAACAGCTAGATGACAATTTGGAAGTGAATAAATTGTGAAATTAGAATGAAATTGTTGGGTAACTGTAATAGATTATATGGGATGTGAAAAGTCCTGGATTCAGATCCCTCGAATGCAAAGTGCAGGAAAATTAATTCCTTGATGTAGAATCTTGCAAGAAACTCTGTGCTACTAACGCCGTGGCGAAAATTTTCAGCATAATATTATTCCAATGAATCCAAAAACTTTTTCTTCCAGCCTCCCACGCCTGGAATTCTATCCTGCCTTACCAACAATTTTAACTTGCCACTAACAATATCATGGATTGATCCTGAGATCCACGCAAGACCAGATCCACATAAAACTGAGGATAACATAGTTAAGAGTTAGACTTCAACAACGAGATGTTAGACTACACAGATCATCTCTACCTATACAACATGGCAGAAGAAGAGGTAAGATTTCCTTCTTCTGCTTCGTATTCTTTAACTTCCCTAATTATACCACTATCGTAGTCTTATGGGATTCTTGGTCCTCTATCCCTTGTGCCATTAGGCGTCGGGTTGAGGAACTGCAACTCTGGATCAGATAGAGAAATCCAGGATAGGTGATCAGCCCAATGCCTGGAATGAGAGCGAGAGAGAAGAGGTAAGATCACTGCTTCAAAATCCTTATATATTCTTTCCCTTTCAAATTGTTATTGTATGTATTCACTTTACATTTATTCCCATAAACATTGGTCTACAAGTATCTAACTACAGTTTTCTTTTCTCTCTCTCCAACAAACTCACCCATCCACCCACCCACCCACCCACCCACATACCCACCCACCCACCCACACACACACACACACACACACACACACACACACACACACACACACACACACACACACACACACCTAATCACAAGCATGAGGATGTGCAAGTAGCCTTTTTCTATAAATAGATTTCTTTACTTCTAGGGCTTCCAAACGTTTATTTCAGGTGAAAATCTCGTAATACAGCGCTTTCTCTACTTACTGTAGGTAGAGATAATACATATACACTGTTACAATATACAAGGTGAGTCAGATGCCCCTATTTATTCTTATCTATGAACCCGCAGTTTATAGTCTAATGTGAAAACACTGGTCTTATTGCAGCTCTGCTGTTCTATTCAATACTATACAGACCAGCAATAATACATGCAATTCTGAATGAGGATCAAGAAGCTGCGAAAAGCTGAAATAAACGAGGATTTTTCATGCATATAATACTAGCACGCTGATAAACGAATGCTTTCTCAACAAGCTTCATAGAATATGTGGCAGCTGGTCGAGATGGTTTGCTGTGGTCATATGGTCCAGCAAGTTCTAGGTTCCAAACGACGTGAACTTGTTTTGTTTTCCTTGTTTGTTTTTTTCTTCTTTTTTTCCTTTCTCCTAGTCTTTATTGTCTGTACTTTAGTTATTAAACTACAAACAATGAACAATAAAATGATTTATTGGAAATTATTTGTTCTTTCACACTAGCCGTGTGTAGGACGCACTATGAAACAGTAGAGCCAGACTGAAAAGTTCAATGCCATAGCCGGGGTTTGAATCACGGATCTTGTGGTTGTCCTTCAGCCGCTCTAACCCTTGAGCTAGCATGGCCAACGTGCCAACATGACATTAAATTCTCCAATTGACTCGTATTTTTTCCGATAAACCACTAGGAGTTCTCATAAACATGATACAACTACCTCAATAGCGACTTACTATGCTGTAAGTACTTTAAGGCCCGGGCTTTATAGTTAGGACCACTATTAGGTACAAATAATGGAAATTAATTGTTCTTACACACTAGCCGTGTGTAGGATGCACTATGAAAGGGTAAAACCAGACTGGAAAATTCTATGCCATAGCCGGCATTTGAACCACTCGTATACGAGTCAGTTGGAGAATTTAATGTCAGGTCGGTACGTTGGCCATAGTAGCTAAAGGGCTAGAGCGGCTGGACGGCAACCAGAAGATCCGTGGTTCATATCCCGGCTATGGCATTGAATTTTCCAGTCTGGCTCTACCGTTTCATAGTGTGTCCTACACACGGCTAGTATGAAAGAACAATTAATTTCCATTAACTGTACCTAATAGTGGTCCGAAATATAAAGCCCGGGCCTTAAAGTTCTTAGAGGTAGTAAAGTACTTAAGGTAGTTGTCTCATGTTCATGAGAACTCCTAGTGGTTTACCGGGATAAATACGAGTAAGTTGGCGAATTTAATGTCCTGATGGCACGTTGACCATAGTAGCTCAATGGTTAGAGCGGCTGGACGGCAACCAGAAAATCCGTGGTTCAAATCCCGGCTATGGCATTGAATTTTTCAGTCTGGCTCGACCGTTTCAAAATTATCTATTTTTGCTATTGGTTCTCTTGTGAGCCAAAGACACAAGAATGACAATCCGATAATTAGGGATCATGCTTAGATTTGTGACATTTATAATGTGTACCGTATGAGGTGTAAACCATATGAGGTAGTCAGCTTTCATTTTCTAGGAATATTAAATGTTTCAAGCTTAAATCTTATGTTTCACTTCTTCAACTGATAATGGAGCTGTGAAGGTGCTAACTTCTCAATTAAACAGAAAAATAAATTGTCAAAGTTTGGATTTCATCAACGCAGTAAATGTTCAAAATGACAACCCCCGACAGTATTTGTAAGGTTTCAAATACTGAATACCTACAGAGATAATGAAGCGTTCATTTACGCCAAACATTGACTCAGGCGAAAGTAGCTAAAGCCACCTTGCATTTACCAAGTGTTTGAATTTTGGTTGAATGGGTCAAGCACAATACCGACCAAAATAAAGTAGATACTACGAACTATAAATTCATGTCTAATCTGCCAGTGGAAAACATGGTGATTATTGTATTTTATAAAAATGTTTTTTGTATCATAATATCAAATTATAGGCCACAAAAGGTAAAATAAAGGCTAACAATTTTTGAGCTGAACGCGAAGTATTTGAACCCAACTTGTACTGCCAGAGGGGCGAGGTAACCTCTATAATAGCATTAAGTTAATGCTACTTTGCGAGCTGAACTTTCTATACCAATATTTAACCGCAGACCTCGGACTCCAACCTCGAATATTTGCACGCGTTTACTGCTTCATACAATGTTTTGAGTTTGTTTTAGTAGTTTTAACGTACATAAAAAATTGTATCCGCCATTAGAATTATTGTATGACCTAAAAACTGCCGTAATTGGTGATAGGAGCCAAAACAATGTAGCTAAATCTTAGCGCTTTTTTACATGGCTGTACAACGAAAACACATGTTGGTTGAAGATTTAAATTCAATTGGTCCCATTATGCAGATCTGCCATTTTTTGTTCCAGTGCTATTGTCATCTGATGCATGTGATAGGTTGTTCCTTCAGGGGCATGTTTAAAAATGTATGTGAATGTACAGTCCAGCAACGCAAAGAAGGTCCCTGTAAGAAATGTGCGTGTTACACAGTGGGACAAAGACAGCGAATGTGTGTGTGACAGGGAACGCATGCTACACAAGGAGCAGAACCGTAAAAATCATGCAACCTATTCACTCTGTAAAATAACACCGAGAAGATTCATTCACAAAAGTAGATGCCGCCAGAATGTTTTTGAATGGTCTGTAACTGTGCTGACATGGGGTGTCATAAACCTGTCTAGGTAGGGTGTGAAGCTTTGCCAAACCCCTGCGTGTCGTCCCTCGGAGAATTTCTCTTCTGTGGAGGAGTATACGTTAATGTATAAAAGTTTGCAAACGATCTACTGGAGCTCTGTGCCTGGGTATGATGTTTTTGGAATCGACATACATGGTGATTGCTTTCTGTCCCATACAACACTTGTGCACTGATTTATCTGCCCTTTCTCTATAAACTGCTCTACAAATCATCAATTAGGGCACTGAAGAACGGGTAAGTAACATATGTCGCTTAGCACGTTGCATACATTCAAAAATAAATAGGGGCAGGTGACTCACCTGGTCTACAGAACTATTATTAGTTATCGCTATCAGCATACAATACCTTCACGCTCAACAAGCGGGAAGAATCATGCCATGTAGATACCAGAACTTAACTAATAACACAAAATGCCGTTGAGAGGCAACCGTTTCAGTAGGCTAAGGGCATTCTAATAAATAAGGTGTCGAAGGTGGTAAAAAGTACAACACGCACCTGCTGCTGTGACGAGTACGTGCTTAGTTCTGCGGTCAGGAAATATACAAGGGTAAGTGTAATAATTGTTTAAATGTACGCTATCACTGCAATATAAATAAGAAATAACATGACAAGTTACTGCAACTATTGTACAAAGAAGGCTTACATGAATATATTAAAATTACTAATATTATAAATCACAACGCTAAAATAAGTTTTTGAAACAATATACAGCACATTAAAAATGTAACTATAATAAAAAATAAAGGAAACCCGTGGTGCAACAGCCCAAAGTGGGTCTGAGCCTGCCAACCCGACTGCCGGCCTCACACCCACATACGCAAGCAGAGGTGGGCGATCATCCAAACAATTCGGGGAGATGTGATCAGCATCACCGCTCCCGAACCGCAAAGTTAGCTTTCTAGACCAGCGTTCACTACGGAACGTAGTTCCACAGTTTTCTCAGACGCTGAGGGGCTATCGGTCCTATACGAACAACTTAAATTCCGCAGCCCCCAGGGGTGGGATCGATCCCGGGCGCATTCCATTGTAAGGAACCAAAGCACAACGCTCTAGCCCACTATGGCACTGCGAAGGACAATGCAAATATAATACATAATCAATAATCCTATATAAAGCGATGCTTAATGGAAAACTAGATTTCGCTTACAAACATTTTTAGTCTTCCTAAATGATGGTAGTTTAAACCTTCAAGTGCGTCCATAAATGCGAAGTAGAAGAAGAAACCTGAAATCGTTATTGACTTGAAGGGTGGAGTTGGTACATTAGCAAAGTGTGTGTGTGTGTGTGTGTGTGTGTGTGTGTGTGTGTGTGTGTGTGTGTGTGTGTCTGTGTCTGTGTTACTCTTTTTCAAGCATTACCAGAAGATTAGCTCCATGTTTTACCATTTAAACGCTGTAGACATAAATGTGCAAATATTATTTTGCTTTATGAAACCAGAGAAAAATTCATGACGCCTTGAACATTTAGCAGAAGATCTTATGAAAGAACAGTCATGGCGTAACAGCCGCTTGAAGTGGGCTAGAACTGGCCAATCAGACAGCCGGCCTCATACACACATAAGCTTATATCTAGAGCCGAAGTCCAATCCTTGGCAGCCAATGTCAGAGTACTTCTTATACAGTGTCCTAGCATTAGGATTAGGATTACTACGGAGGGCATTAAACACCGAAACATGTGTTTCATTGTATCTAAGTTCCAAGTGGCGCGTCCCCGGGAGGAAGGATGAGGCGAGAGGAGACAGAGAGCGGCCGAACCAAGGAGTCACGACAGCGCCAAGATACACGCCAGCACCTCTACCCTGAAAGAGACCACCAGATCAGAGATGATGTGAAATGATAATGGGCATGTGATGGAAGGACAGGAAATTTGGGGGATTTAATTAATCTACCCAGCATTCAACTGGTGACCTGGGAAAACCTCCTAAAAGCCCAATAGGTCAGGCAAGTCAGCCACGGGAATCGAACCCAGGTCTCCCGAATGCGCGCTACAGACTAAACCGCCTGGGCCATCCCACTGGGTACAGTGTCCTACTAAATCATTTGTTTCTGCAGATCAGACCTCCGATCCTCTAGCAAATGGACACGCGTATGATCTGGACATCGAAGAAATTTATCCCCTTCAGTTAAATGTGAAATGTGCAGTGCTTAACGCCCACTTTTACTACATACGGCACCGCAGGCGATGACACTGATGATGCATGAGCTGAAGATGGAGCAGCGGTGGAATGAGATGTCTGAGGAAACCGGAGATCCCGGAGAAAACCCGCCCCAGCGCCGTGTTTTCCACCACAAATCTCACTTTTGCGGTCGCATGGGATCAAAACCGGGCCGCCTTGGTGAGAGCCAAGCGGTCTAACCACTGTGCTACGGCGCGGCCTTCAGTTAAATGTGACAGATGCAAAACTATTCTTAACAAAACCACAAAAAAGAGGTTATTTGTGAATGTTGTGACAACTGAGCAATTTAAAAAAATAACGGGACAAAATGATATTAAATACTCCCCACCTCTGCAGCTTAGGTGGTAGCGTGTGTAACTCACGTTGAAGAGGATCTGAGTTCGAATCCCGGTCAGGTGGAATTATCTGGATAAGGATTTTTTCCTGGTGGTTTTCGTTATCTTGAAAGATGAATGTCTGGTAACTCAAAGCACTATGAACCTTGAGCTCATTTGAGCATCATTCCACTCCATCCGTTGTCCGGTATGACTTAATGTTGGAGGATGTAAATTTTAAAAACATAATTAGGGAGTAAAATGACCAAAATGTTGCTATAGTATGTGTTCAATAAATTATGCAAATTCTTTAAAGTAGATGATGATGATTATATATAAGGGCGCTCAACTACGGCGGTTATCAGCGCCCTTTAAAAAACTAGTCTTGGCAAAAGCCAGATATAAAACTTTCTAAAAACTATACAAGTGTAACAAAACCTATTAAAAATACACGTACATAAAAAAATCAATAAAAACCTACTAAAAATTTCGTTCACCTATTTCACCTTTTTTTTTCACCTTTCCACCGACACGGGTCTCCACGCACGACCTACACGTAGGTGGGCCTGTTGACCGTCTCTCTCAACCACGAAGAGGAGCCCACACGAGGGAGACTGTTGGCTCGGGACCCCGGGTGCGCCAAACCCGTACCTACCAAAGTAGGCCCCTGGGGGGTTCTTTAAAGTATCATTATTAATAAAAGATAACCATGTGGTGAACTTAACTATGCTAGCCTGTTCGCATTATCGACAAACTGTAAATTAGCACTCTATGAAAATATAACCGCTTGATAATAGGTTGCGAATATAATGAGTTTTTATGAACGCAATATTGCTTTTGGTTACCACAAACATTTAATTGTAAGAAATTGTGACATTTAAAGAATGAACTGAGTACTATGCTTCGTAAACCCTGACTTCAACCTGCACCTATATAAATAACTTTTCTTTTTAAATGAGAAAACGGTTGCAAAATTGACTACCATTTAACACAGCTCTCAACAACCGCTCCACCAAAATAATAGTATCGAAAATCACGGAAATGAATATTATGTAAGCTATATTTAAAAATGCAAATACCGCTTAAATTAAAAACCAGCTTGTGTTTTCATTGATCCATACACAGTATTACTCAGCCTCATCTAAGCAGAACTCCAGGCGTATAAAGAACTCCTACGGGACAAAAGTCCGGCATACCAAAGTCACTGATATGAAACTGGCATCTAACAGCGCCGTTAACACACTACGCCGCCCCCACTCACGTGCATGTATAGTGCATATATACCTTCCTAACTGCATATGTTAATACAGCAAACAACCAGTGGTTTAAAGCGCCTAGTGGGCCAAAGCCTGCCCATCCGACTGCCGGCGTCACGCCCACATACCCAAAGTAGAGCTGGGCGATCAGCCAAATGATACGGGGTGGAGATCTGATCAGCATCTCGGCACTCCCAGCCGGAAAGTTGGCTTTCTAGACCAGGGTTCGCTACCTAGCTTAGCTCCTGAATTTCCTCAATATGTTGCGTGGGCACTGATCCTATACCCGGGACTTAAAATCTGCAAATCCCAAAGATGGTGTCGAATCCGGGCAATTTCCGAGGCAGGGAAGTAAAGCATGACGCAACAGCCCACTATGCTACGGCGCAGGACATATACATGCAAAACGTTGTACAAATAACGCATATAATATTACCTTCTTTGTAACGAAGCATACTGTAAAATAAAGAAAAAATACATACCTAAATTACATACACACATGCTCACAAAACTACATATTCTATACATACATATATGCATGCATGCATACATACATACATACATAAATACACACACATACATAAATACACACACCTACACACCTACACACACCTACACACACCTACACATACCTCCACACACACCTACACACACACTTACACACACACCTCCACACACCTACACACACCTACACACACCTACACACACACACACCTCCACACACCTACACACACCTACACACACACACCTACACACACCTACACACATTCATACATACATACATACACACCTACACACATACATACACACATACATACATACACACACCTACACACCTACACACCTACACACACCTCCACACACACCTACACACACACCTACACACACACCTCCACACACACCTACACACACCTACACACACCTACACACACCTCCACACACACCTACACACACCTACACACACCTCCACACACACCTACACACACACACCTACACACACCTACACACATTCATACATACATACACACACCTACACACATACATACACACATACATACATACACACACCTACACACCTACACACCTACACACACCTCCACACGCACCTACACACACACCTACACACACACCTCCACACACACCTACACACACCTACACACACACCTACACACACCTCCACACACACCTCCACACACACCTACACACACCTACACACACACCTACACACACCTCCACACACACCTACACACACCTCCACACACACCTACACACACACCTACACACACACCTCCACACACACCTACACACACCTACACACACACCTACACACACCTCCACACACACCTACACACACCTACACACACCTCCACACACACCTACACACACATGCCTACACACCTACATACACCTACACACACACCTACACACACCTACACAGAGACATACATACATACATACATACACACTGAACGCGCCTTAGAAGTTGTTCCCATAATCATTCTCAAATACCTTCAAAACCTTCGCTCTCGACCATTAGTAATCATTAGATAAAACATGGCGTCCATCTTGCGCATTTCCTCTCTACTTTAAAGAAAAATATTCTACAGAATGAGATTTGTGTTCCTATTCTATTAATAATGCAAAAGGTTCAAGTTTTAGTTAGGTAGAGTCGGACTGAAAAATTTAATGACATAACTGAGATTTGAATCACGGATTTACCGGTCTACATCCGGCTGGGCTTAACCATTGTGCTACCATGGCCAATATACGAGGATGACATTAAATTCTGCAGCTGACTCCTGTTTTTCCAAGGATTTTTTTCCCAACAACAGGGTAGATTGGGTATTTGGGTAGGAAGAAGGATGGGGCATGGGAGGGATGTTGATCTTAGGTGATTCTATTTATTGGGGCCTGTGGTGCTAATTTAGTTGGGGTGATGAGGCGAATTTGGTGGCCGGTACCGCCTAAGCAACCCGGCTGTTCGTGGGTAGAAACTAGCTGTGCGGGAACCCGCTTGTGGTGATCAGGTAGCAGTCATGATCCAGGAGACCCTGACTACGACCTGTGTACAGTGGTGATGGTTATATGCGTGACTGAAAGGTGTCGTTGAGTCCTCGTTGGAACTGGATTGCGGTGATGCAGAGGGCCATGGCCGTCAACAGCTCATGGCCGGGGAGGGAGGCGGCGTTGCAGATCTGATGGCGGCGGCGTCCTGCGTGTGCGGGTGTCTCGATGTGGCAGAAATTGCGGCGGAGGGACCCCGTACTAGGAGTTCTTATATATTATGAGATATACACCGTAAGTACTTAGTCCCAGACTTCAGTTACCACTATTAGGTTTTTTGAAGGAAATTAATCATTTTTCTGCACTAATCGTGTGTAGGCTATGATTTAGATAGCTAGAAAAACAGGATGATTTAGATTTGGAAATTCAAAGCCATAGCCGGGATTTGAACCATGGATCTTCCAGTCTCCGTTCGGTTGTTCTTAACCATCTAGCTGCCAGCATGACATTAAATTCCCCAACTGGCTCACATTTTCCCGGTAAATCACTGGCCGGCATTGGTACAGGTTAAGAGCAACCGGAAGGAAACCGGGAGATTCGTAGTTCAAATCCCGACTATGGCATTAAAGTTTTCAGTGTGCTTCTACCTACCTAAATCTCAGCTTACACACGGTTAGTATGGAAGAATGACTAGCTTGCATCAATTAACCTCATAGTGGTAACTGAAGTCTGGGACTTAAGTACTTACTGCAAAGTAAGTCGCTACAAACGGTGCATATCTCTTTGGGTGTGAAAACCCCTAGTGGTTTACTGCGAAAATATGAGTCATTCGGTGCGGGTTGTTTGGGGAGGCAGACTCACCTTTTTACTCTGCGTTGGGTCCTCTGATGATGCTCAAGACAGTTTTGAGCGAAACGTCAGCATAATTTCTTTCACTATGGCCTACAAGTCCGGAAGAAGCTTTACTTCAAATGGAAGCCGTCAGTGAAAGCATAAGTGTATATATTCACAGTTATTTCATTTATTTCATTGAATAATTAGTGTTTGAGGTTTCGCTCGACAGACGGGACTTCATCGGGTTATATTATTTATCTTTCAAGGGCAAGCTGATCGTTTCAGTCTGAGCATCTCAGAGTGATCTGGTGGGTCTTTACTATTGTTGGTTCTTGCAGTATTTAGAAGCGGAGTAACTAAGGAATGCATGACTAAGCACTGTCTCGTAATATACGTCTTCATATCTTTTTAATTTCAAACGGTGCCATACTCCAAAATTTTAAAACAGGCAGCTGTCATAGCCCACCTCAGTAGCATAGATGGTAGCGTGTCTGCCTCAAGTTCAAGAGGTCCCGAGTTCGAATCTCGGTTAGGGTGAGTTACCTGGATAGGGTTTTTCCAGGTTTTCCTTATCCTGAAAGACGATTGTCGGGTAGCTTTAAGCTCCATAGACCCCGGACTCATTTGAGCACCATTTCACCCATTTTCATTCATCATCCGATATGACTTAACGTTGGAGGACGTAAGTTACACTAAAGCAGCTCTTATAGGATATCAGGTCTTCTTGACACAATAATTTTGATCAACATATTAGGGTCGTTGAATATTTGACCTGTTTAATTAAAAATAGGACTTCACTTTACGGAGAAGGCCTACATTTCTTCCTCCAGGAGACCGTTCTCTCTATACCCACAAATCCATCCTTTTGTTGATATCCGATCATCACAGATCTTAATTCTGCCCCGGACGGCAGGGATGCATATTGTGAAGAACAAAAAGCATATCACTAATCCAGACCTTGGCATCAAACCCGGTGGAGGCAATGGATTTTTTTCGGGAGTAGCAATTTCTGCACTTCTATTTCTTTGCAAGGAAATAGGCGGGTGGTTCGGTGTCGTAGATTTACGAGACGTTAAGGAAGCTCAAGGCTCTGATGAAAGGGTTCTGAGCGAAATTAAGCGGTTTTTCACCTCCGATGTAGAATGCGACGTTAAGAAACACAGCAGCTAAATTACATTGGTGTTCGATGGAAAAATCTTTAGCCCCTAGGTTCATTTACTTATCACATCATTGTACTCGTGGTCCTTAATAGCTGTAATCTTTCTTCAGGTTTCCGATCTCATTCCCTTTAAAAGGTTGCTCCATTTCCACATTCAGCCTGTTTTTATGTTGGTCCCGGTTTAAATAATCCGGAGCTACTATTTCAATGGGGCAGCCACTTTGTGAATGTTGACCACGGAACTGATCAGTCTACCCCTGTGTTGAACTTTGACCACAATCAACAACCTTATTTAACTTTGAACACTGCCAATGCACACAAAGCAACATTGAATTCAATATTATTTATTGTATTATATAAAGTACATAAGTACACATGAAGTATTTAATTGTAATTTAAATGTGCATCGAATGAAAAAAATGTCTGAATCGGTTAATTTGTTCTCTTATTCTCTAGCAATGCCGTATATTTGAGGAAAATCGGAAGAGACTTATATCACATAGAGCAGTTTGAATATTGTCCAAAGAAGAAGGGAAAAAAGCACATTTTGACGAAAAAGGCGTTTAACGATTGTTGCATCAAGAAAATAGATACGCAGAAAAGTTTTTAAGGTTTCTATTTTTTATGCCATTACTATTGGAATACTGAAAGCACTATATAGAACTGGTAAACACCAAGAGTATGAAGCACCCAAATTTCAGAACATGCTTTCCTAACATTTTTTGACATTAACATCACGAGTTTTTATGCATTTGTCAGTCTCGTCAAATGCCTTATTCGAATGAAAACGTGTTACTTCTGAGCACCACGTTATAATGTGTACATTATAGACATAAATGAAGTTGCTGAAGAGCGTGGTACGGAGTGCCATACACTACAGCTGAAATATTTTATAAATATTGTTATTCGCACTATTTACTACCCTCACTTGACATTTTTCCATTTCCTTCTGCAGAAAATATTCGTTTACTGTGCGATTTGACTTTAAATCTTGTTCACTTAATTAAATCAGTAATATATACAATTAGCTTCAGGTTAACAATGTCAGGATATTTAATAAACTTACAGAAGAGATATCAAACTGTAATATTACAGCAATGTAGAACATAACCAGCGAAAACACCATCAAAGGAGAAAAAGAAAAATGAGTTCCGTTTATATATTTACATAGGG
The DNA here is from genome assembly GCA_030765055.1 of Mantis religiosa. Classification (NCBI taxonomy): domain Eukaryota; kingdom Metazoa; phylum Arthropoda; class Insecta; order Mantodea; family Mantidae; genus Mantis; species Mantis religiosa. The sequence goes on along the minus strand of JAUKNK010000067.1, from coordinate 155,838 downwards.
GTGTATGTTAACATATTTCAACTGTATGAAAAGTCGGTACAACGAAAATATATACTTACCGAAAATAAAAAATTCTCCTTAATAAATATGCGCTCAATTTAATCAATATCAATCTGTGGTGCGCGGTAGAGTGTCTGCCTCACATTCACGAGCTAAATTCACCTTGACTCATTGGTCAGGATGAGCTATTCCTATAAGGTTATGTTTTGTAGAGTTTTACTTATCATGAAAGATAAATTTTGGGCAATTTTTATGTTGTATTGACCCTGGGTTCACTTAAACATTATTTCACCGACTTCATTCATCGTCCGAGTTGGTCTATGTTGGAGGAGTCTAAATATAAATTATACAAAAAAATTAATGGCTTAAATTTCTGAACTGAATCGGTCGGTGGAGAAAGGACCTAAGTCGTTTTTCTTAGCTTTCCAAGAGAGACAAAGAACTGTTGAGCCGATAAACCAATTTTCAGAAAGTTCTATTTGATGTTTCATCGTATTCCTTATTGCAGTCCAGCAAATACAACATTTGGCTCAACTGCGCCGTCTTTGAGGTAAGCAAATATCCCTTTGTACGTTATAACAGTTGCAGAACGCTACGGGGTAAATCCAGTTAAAAGGACGGTAGTGGCGAGACCGACTTTTGTTCTGTAAGCAGCGTCGCGAGGCAGATCCCAAGCTTGATGGTAGTTCTGATAATAGACAAGAACAGTGTAAACAACCAAAAAAAGTCTCAGAATGTTTTCATTTATTTTAAAGAGTATTTTCAGAAGAATAACCTCCCTTTTTAAATTGGCAATTTATTGAGCAATATTTGACTTGTTCATAATTACCCATAGCTAGTTCTACATTCTTCATTATGTACTTATAGTATGTAGGGAAAGTATTGCATTCCACCTAAAAATTCTGAGATTTCAATGGAAATACAGCAGAACAATATCTGTGTACTCGTCGTGTGATGTAATTAGGTCACTAGGATTATGCGACTAAGCAATTAATGAGCGATTCTTTTGCTTTGTTTGAGTTCAATCATTTTATGACTTCTTGGGCTACGCGTGAGAGATACACAGTCAGACAGTGCTATGTAGATGTATTGGTCTCCGCACTATGCTGCTAAAATGTAAAATATCTCTAAATGGACCAAGAGATAGGGTGCAAAATGGTAGCTCAATAGTTATAAAATAAGCACAGATACATATTTGGTTCATAATAGGTACCATAAAACCTCAATGAATGAAATAAAACAGCAAGCTTAAGCAAACTTTTAAATAATCTTGTTTCCATACAAATATTAAAGTTTCAGATACACAAAACAGCTTCATATTCTGTTTATCTTGAGCTAAAGGCTCAAGCTATCGCTTTAATGTTCAGATATACTCTAGAAACAGTATAGTTATTTATTAACTATGACACGAATCTAATAATATCAATAATAACAACAATAATGAACATAACAAAAGCAATATAAATAATAATGGAATAATATCAATAATGAAAACCGGAAAATCCTTTTGAAACTGAATGTGCCCTCAGTGTTTGCATGGTTTTCTTTACGGTGTTTTGCAATGCGTATAGTTCGTAATGTTATGTAATTCCATTGTAAACAGAATGTAAGGGTTCTGATGTGCTGCACTCATATGAGTTTCTCTACTTTTGTAAAACTATACTTTAAGGCATAGTGGAGACTTCAAACAGCTGGTCTCTTGTGACGTTTACATTCCGCTCTCTTTGGATTGACAAGCGTTAAAATGAATATCGGGTTCCTATTTTAGTAAAAATGTAAGTGTTGGAAACTTCAGACAAATACTCGTAATATGGAATGTCTTCTAAACTGTTGACTCCACCAAAAACAAAATTAGGAGATATAAGTTTTCTGTTTTAACGAAATCTCTATTTCTTGAGCATTAACAATTGGTATATCTCTTATTAATTTTAATTTATGCAAAAGTTGTCCACAGTGAAGAGGAACTCTTGGTGAACTACAAGGAAATTCAAGATATAGATTCCATTTGTCACGACAATAATTTAAAATATAGCTTTAAATAAATTCATTTGCGTTACTTTTGGGAAATACATAATTATCAAAAAATTATCCATGTAAAGGGAATCTAGGCTAGAGGGTTTCTTGAAAATCTTCTTATTGCATATTTGGAAGATGCCGAACTAAAATACTAAGTTTGGTATTTAACTTACCTTTTATGTTTGAATTATCTTGTTCAGACGCATAAACACACACACACACACACACACACACACACACACACACACACACACACACACACACACACACACACACACACATGCGCGCAGACTTTTTCCTAAAATGCCTTTTTACAATTCAGGATACCTCAAGGCTTTTATGTGCACTGAAATCTTAGAATCTAATCTTTGGGTGGTGTGCAATACTTTCCGTAAACGCTGTTAGTATGTGGTGAAGAATGTTGAAATAGCTATGCGTAATTACGGACAGTCTTAAAAGTCGTGTCACGCCATACTTGTCGTGTGTCCTTCATTAACCCAAGTCTCGTCAAGGTAGTATATTTTGCGACCTGTATGCCGGTACAGTCTGATTGTCCTTAAATAACGTCTTCGCCACACAGCGATATCGCCCATGGAGTGGTAAGTTTTCCTGTTGTCTCAATTTCATGTCGCGATGTTCTTACGCATTTAACACACCCGTAAGTTCAGAGCACAGCTGTTCGACTTCTCTCACTAGCAAAGACGGATTCTTCTCTGTGAGTGCGTTAAACACATGCAACACAATTCTTTTTTCGCCGCTTCGTAAAGGTTTTCCCTTGCGATGCTTCAGCGAAAAACTGGTGCTAGACTCTGCCATTACACATATAATAAGTACACGCGCAATAGACGATCAATAAAATAAGTTGGCTCTCGGACTCGCCATAGCACACCGTCGAATGGCGATATATGACTAATCCAGTTCAAAACAAGATCAGTGATAAAAGTGATATAAACAAATATGTCATCACTACCGCTAAATCACGTGCTATCGTGTCATGTGCTAGAGAGCAAAGGAACCTCCTCTTTACTTCGTTTAAGAATTAACATGCATTTCAGATAAATTAGCTCTGTTGCGTAATATATTGAATTAAAACAGTTACGAAAATATAAATTTAACAGTTCTCTTCCAACATATAAAGACGTATCACCATGTTAAATAACGAACTAATTTTTACCGCACAACAGTCAGCACCACAACAGCAGCCAGTGAGATGTGATAAGGTCACGTGACCGTTAAGAGATACGGGGCAAGCTTATATGGCACAAGGATTAGGAAAAGAGTGTATGAGAGTGCATATGAGTCGCCCATACTGCCAATGCTTGTTGAGGTAACTGTAGCGATAGGTATTATGCATGGGTAAGTTATGTGACACACTTGCGTATTTTAAACAAATCTAGCATCCTTGTCATAATGAGAAGGCAAGCACAAACACTGTGGGAACACCAAAAGTGATTACGTTACGCATTCCTCTAGCTTGCTTTCTTGTGGTGGGTTTGACTGTATAAATATTTGAGCAGTAAGATTTCGTCTTTTTCTTACGGTTTAACAGTAACATGAAATTCATTCAGAATGAAAAAGACCTTTGAGGACATTCCTGGAAAATTAAATATATGCACTACATTTGTCATGAAAACATATAAAGCATATGCTGTTTTATTATTTAGAATTATTTTCTAGAGGAGACACACGTTTCGAATGATATTCCATATAAAGTATAATTTGTGGTGGAGGGTTCTCCTTGCGAGCTTTGGTTCACAGCTTTGTTAGTTGCTAAACCTGCATGCCCAGTTTGGTGTGTAACCGACTCATCGCATTTGAAGGGTACTGCTCCCACAGGAACACACACATACACAAACATGTATACACAAAAAACAAAATTGAAACATAGAAAATTTCTTGAATGTGCGTTTGTTTTGGATCCAGGTGACCTCAAGTGTGTTTATTGCAAATTTAATTTAGTTATTGAAACCTTGGCAGTATAGAACTTCTTTCGTTTAGCTACTATGTACTTGGTAGGCAATGTAATCATGGTTACAAAGATTTTGAACTGCAGTTGATTAAATATTTGTAAAATATACAATTTTGAAAGTAGATATTTAGGTTTAAAGTTTTGTTCAAACCTATATTTTTGTGAAGATTCCAAGAGTATTTGCTTTAATAAGCGTATTTGCTGAAAGATATAATGTTTTCTGAAAGGTCCTTACAATTTAAAATAAGCTGGACGTAAAATGTGCCCTATCTCCATCCTGGCCTTTATGTTGAAAGCAATTATTTCTTAACAAATATCCACCTTAGCCATGGTTCTGAATGCTTCAAAACGACTAGTGTTTGTATGTGTGTTTTCGTTATCGTAACTTGACGCATTTTCAGAACTGTGGTGTCGTTCATGTTAGCACAAAGTAATTCAAACTACTCCGTACGAATGCTTTTCATTCATACACAGTGAGGAACCGTGCATGAATAAAATCCCAAGTCCTTTGGTTATATTCGAGAACTAATACATTTTAATCACAGCTAAATGATAAAAATTATAAATCTTTAGCAGGCAAATTTCGGAATGCGTCATGAAGTCTATTGTCATACCTATATCCAATTGGCGATAGCATTGGCTATCCTAGGAACTATGAAATGTAATCTGCCGATAAGGGAAAATGTGACTTGGTAACTTGATCTTTTAAATTGTAATACTATAAAAATAGCAGTATAATCAGCATAAATTAATCAAAGTAAACAAACAAAGGTTTGTTAATTTGAGAGTCATATGCCCATATTTCGCTGCACTTCAGTTTTAAGATTTACAGGGTGCTTAAGAGCAAAAATTTCAAGATTAATCAGTTGACAGTCGTGATATAGACATTTTTAAGCAAAGCATGTTAGTTTTCGTTCAATGCGTTATCAACCTAAGGTATTTAAAAGTAAATACGCACGTATATATATAAACTGCTGGGCAGTTCACAAGCAAAGGTATCTTGTACTGCGGCTTCTGAAAAATGATACAATATTTCGTAAGTAATACCATTTTGAACCCTTCAGAGCTATTACATTCTTCAGCACTCTTTAAGTTCTGTAACATATTATGCGGTTTACATGCTGAAAGCACTTAATAAGGATTCAGCGCTAAATGCTGTACATAGCAAACTTACTGCAACGTCTTGATATTTTTGTCAATTCTTCTTAAAGGAAAGGTTCAATTCGTAAAAGAGCATTGATTAACAAAAATAATGAGCCATAGGTTTTTCCAAACATATCCAAACTGGAAGGCGGTTTAAGAAAAGTTCTAATATTCATGTCACCCTATTTTAACCAAATTTCACTGAAAACCTTTGTGGGAGTATCTGTTAGTCAGTTGGTTGCTGGCGGAGATTTTAAGTTATGCCAAACCTAAAATGTGAAATTAGGAAACTGAAAACCCTGATTTGACTAATGTGTATATATCATTAATTCAAGTTTTCCTTAATTTCGTTGAATATGTTATCAGATAGTATTTCTGACATTACACTCTACAAAATATAAAATTTATTTCATGTGTCCTTGATTGTGTTGTGATTTTTATGAATCTCATTTTTCTGTTGGATTAGAGAAAATGTGCATTTAACCCAAGCTGCAAACTTTTAACCAAGTGGAGAGTAAAGTAATGTAATGTGTAATGTTTAACGCCCGCTTTTACTGCATGTGGCACCGCAGGCGGTGACACTGATGATACATGAGATGAAGATGGAGCACTGGTGGGATAAGGTGTCAGAGGAAACTAGATATCCCGGAGAAAACCCTCCCCAGCGCCGTATTGTTCACCACTATCTCACTTTGAAGGAGCCTAGGATCAAACCCAAGCCGCCTTGGCGAGAATAGAGCAGTCTAACCACTCAGCTATGGGTGACCTATGGGGAGAGTATTATCCTATTTAACAATTATGTTAATTTTACCATTTTATGCGCACTATTAACAGGAACTGCGAAGCCAAATTAACTATGAAAATTTTGAAATGTTATAAATATTTCTTATTTCTGAAATAATTGCGATCCTTAGTTCCCCCCAAAATCCAGTATGACTATACAATTTCTTAACTTTTTCAATGGTACACCTGACTGCTCTATTTTTCAGCTTAGCCTTATCACTCCTATATGTAATATCATATTTATAGAGGGCGCCGGGGTAGCGCGGTGGTTTCGTTCGCGGCTCCCGTTCTAAGGGTCCCGAGTTCGATTCCCGGCTCTGGGGTTGGCGATTTTAAGTCGGCCCTATCCACGCCTTCACCTCTGTCTAGCACATGTGAAGTATCCCCTATGCCCAACGTGGTTCGGAGTCCACGGTAAAAACTGTAGGTCCTCTCACCTCACCGGCATCTTCACTATCACCCTATCATCGGAGGTAATGGACACCGCCCTCTGGGTGCCTCCACCTGAGAAATAGGTCCGGTCATCACTTGGTGGGGTGAGGTTACCCCGAAGGCCAAGGTTGCCATGTGGGGAGTGTTAGTAACTAACTAACTAACTAACTATATCATATTTATAGTTTCAAAAAGAAATTAGGTATGATAATACTGAGAAAATAACTAATGATTCTATCAATAGAAAAAATACATTATTTGGGTGAAGAAATTTTTGATATACAAATATTTGTATACTAGTAGTGTACAGCCCTTGCGTTTTCTGACTTTTTTGTTGCTGTAATTTTACGTCCTCCAACGTTAAGTCATATTGGTCGATGAATGGAATGCGTGAAATGATGCTCAAATGAGCCCAGGGCCCATAGAGCTTAGAGTTACCTGACATTCGTCTTTCAGGATAAGGAAAACCCCCGGAAAAACCTTATCCAGGTAACTCATCCTGACCGAAATTCGAGCTCGGGACCGCTTGCACGTGAGGCAAACACTTTACCACCCCGCTACCGAGGTGGGCGTGTTATTCTAGATTCACGTGTTTCTTCATAGATACTGCCTACAGATTTTCTAGCGGCCAAAACTAGAGAAAAGCGGAAATTCAAAATAGGAAAGCGGTTACGGGTGAACAAGTTCAATAAAATAACCATAATTAGCGACTGAACATTCTTTAGCTTCAGATACGTATATATTTATATGTAAAATAACATGTTAATGCCCTTAGTTAAAGTCGTATACGCTCAACTTATTGATATATAATGGCTGATATGTCCCGGGCCTCACACAGAGATGTCACCACTGGGCCAGTTTGACAAGTAACATCATGTAGTTTAACTCTAGACTGGCCTGTATTCATAGTTCCAGGTCAATAGCTTGTTTAGTTTTTGAATGACGGCATTTTAAACGAGACAAGTGTAGAACTTTCACGAAACTTGAGGATTTGGAAAAATGAGCAGTGATTATATACTTCAATTTGAAAAGGCTTAACGCCTAAGGAGATCAAGGAGGAAATGGATAGTACATTGAAAGAGTCTGCCCCCTCATATAGAATAATTAAAAGGTGGGTTGCAGAGTTTAAAATGGGACGTAGAGCACTGGTGATGAGCCTCGCTCTGGAGCCCTGTGGAAGTCACAACTTCAGCGATCATTGAAAAAAAATCATCGGTTTGTACTAGAAGACTGCGCATTAAAGTTGTTTGACACAGCAGAGGCTGTAAACATATCAAAAGAACGTGCAGGTAGTACTATAAGTAATGTTTTGTGCTTTTCTAAGGTCTGTACAAAATGGGTGCCGCGTTTTTTAAAACACCTGATGAAGGGTTGCAAAGAAAACCCGTTTCTGTTAAGTATTTGAAGCTCCACCATAAAAATCTCAGTGAAGTTTTGAGATGGGTTATCACGATGGATGAAACTTGGATACATCATTACACTCTAGAAAGTAAATCACAGTCAAAACTTTGGTTTGGGCCAGGTGGACCAACTCCAAAGAAGGCAAAGTCAATTTTGTCAGCTAACGAGGTTATGGCGAGTGTTTTCTGAGATGCACAGGGAATTATTTTTATTGATTACTTGGAAAAAGGTAGAAGTTTCACTGGTGACTACTCCGTAAGCTTACTGCAACGTTTGAGTGATAAAGTGAAAAGAAAAAGACTCCATTTGGTAAAGCTAAGAAACCTTGTTTCTTCGCGACAATACACCTTCCCATCGTTCAATCATTGTAATGGAAAGAATGTGTGAATAAAAGTTCGACTTCCTTTAATATCCTATTTGCCAGATCTAGCACCCAGTGAGTATCACCTGCTCCCGAACCTCAAAACATTTCTTGGTGGACGAATATTCCACAGCAACGAGGAGGTCATTGATATGGTAAACAGCTACTTTGAGGACCATGATGAAATTTGTAGTGTTTAACGCCCGCTTTTACTACATACGGCACCGGAGGCGGTGACACTTATGATACATGACATGAAGATGGAGCACTGGTGGAATGAGATGGCGCGGGAAACCGGAGGTCCCGGAGAAAACCCATTCCAGCGCCGTGTTGTCCACCACAGATCTCACTTTGCGGTCACTTGGGATCGAACCCAGGCCGCCTTGGTGAGAACCAAGCGGTCTAACCACTGAGCCACGGCGGGGCCTTAAAGAGAGAGAGGACCATGATAAATTGCACTACAGAGATGGCTTAGTTAAATTAGAACACCAATATGTCAAATGTGTCTGAATATTGTTGAGAAATAAAGAAAAAAGGTGTATTTTTTTATTGCGAGGCCCAAAACTTATCACCCGACCTTCGTATAAAGCCTAACTTCATCTTGATTGGGGAACTACAGGTAAGTTTAAATTAACAATACAGAACATCAGTGACAGTGTCATATTTCCTAAAAGTATCCCTACGGGGTTGAGCAGTTATGCAATACTGTGCAAAATAATGTATTTTCTTAAATCAATGGACACTGCTTGTGTTCACCCAGTAATTGTATCATTTTAAGATTATCTCATCCCACGTCTCTAATCACATATGCCAACTATTGGAACAAACACACTGCCAAAATCTGATTACTGCATCTGAAGCAACATGTTTAAAGATATCAAGTGAGTTAGCATTCTTATTAGGAAGTACCCAAATACTTTTTGAAGCTTAACTTTAAGCCTGTACAAAAATTACAATAGCTTGCTTAGCAATAGTCGATTGGTTATTACGTATAAGCAAGGCTTTTAGCGATATCACCAAAATCCGTTATTCGCGTGGGGCCTGGGAGACTCCTAACTATATAAATGCTGTAGTTTCCGAACGAACGCATCCACGTAGTTGCCTAACTAGGACCTCTAACACTACACCTTACTCGAGTGTATGCTGGGGCAACAAATTTTACTCTTTATTAATGTAGCTACAAGAATGACCAATCAGCAGTTTGGTGTCGTATGGGTCTAGCCGACCCCTTGCGCCTATTGCCGTTACACGTTGATGACATGTAAAAGTTGTGGATAATTCCCCCCCCCCCTTCCAATGGTCATATTGGCGGCCGTTCTCCTTTGGAACATACCGATGGTAGTTAGTACGTATGTCTCTAGCGTTCCACCGCGTAGAGGGTGGCGGGTTCGAGTCCCGCCCTGGACATGGGTGTTTATGTGTATAGTGTATGTGTGCGAAACTGCAGAAAACAGATAGGTAATTAAACGGAAACAATAAAAAACGGTTAAATAAAGAAAAGAAAAGTATTTTTTTAATTTAAAAATAAAAAAGGTGTTAACTCGCTACTTTTGGTTTTTAATCATTAGATCACGCACACATTCATATTTCCATGACTCTGGGGAAGATGGGGAATTATTTTGGTAGGAGAAAAATCGCCACCCCACCGCCGGGAATCGAACCAGGGACCCCTAGCACGTTAGGCAGGTGCTCTACCGACTATGCTACGGAGCCATCCTTGGGAAATGTTGCATTGCCAGTGGAAGGAGCTATTAGTTCTTCGTCATGAATATCAGTAAAAGGTGTGATCTACAGAATCCTAAGGATTTGGAAGAGGTACCTACATCGTCTACATTGTGATGACGATGCCTTACCGTTGGATGACAATTTGTACGAATCAGATGATTCTGAGCCTGTAGATAAAGTGGAAACAAGATCACTAGATTGAGAAACAGTACTTTTGATTTCAAGTCTACATGTTTCATAGGACCACTGTCAGAAGGTGTCGAGAAAAAGCGTGAAACAATCATGCATTACAACGATATTAAATCCGGAGTTGATGCAATATATAATTTGTGTACTACGTGCAATGTAGCCTGAACAACATGAATGTGACCAATGGTAATCTTTTACCATATGTTGAACGTTGCAGGTATTAATTCTAGAGTTATCTTTCTTGGAAACCAAAACAAATATTCCACAAGACAGGAATATTCGGAAGTACTGCCCTTAGCTTTACTGTCTCAACAGCTTCAAAGAACAGCGCCCGCCTCGGTAGCGTAGATGGTAGCATGTCTGCCTCACGTTCAAGAGGTCCCGAGTTCGAATCTCGGTCAGGGTGAGTTACCTGGATAAGGTTTTTTCCGGGGTTTTCCCTAATCCTTCAAGAGGAATGTCGGGTAACTCTAAGCTCCATGGTCCCCGGACTCATTTGAGCATCATTTCATCAAATTCATTCACCGTCCGATATAACTTAACGTTGGGACGGACGTAAATTAAAAAAAAAGAAAAGCAGTAGCATCTAAGCTAGCCAATAGTGTGAAATAAATGTAAGCTGAACACCAACGGCAGATGAGTTGCCGAATGCACCAGAATCACTGAAAAGGAAACGATGTGAACCCTGCAATAAAGACAAAAAGAAGAGGAAAAATAAATTTTTATGTGGAAAATGCAACGCTCCTTTTTGTTTGAGTAAAATGCCGAAATTATTTGCGATAACTGCTTAGTCAGGGGAAACAGAGAAGAAATAGTGAATAACTTCCAGTAACTTAGCATTTCCAATGACAAGATGTATTTTAAAATATGCTATTTTCTTTCCGTATATTGTAATGTAAATTATAATGTAGACTCTATTCGTATTATATTTTAGCTGATGTATTTAGTATGATTATACTAATAAAAGTAATGTATAGTTAACATAAATACAGCCAAACCTGGATAGAAAAAGGAAAATAAAAAACATAAAAAAATACCGGCATATATGCACATAAATATAGCGCGGACCTCCTAGGCCCCACGCGACCAACGCTGTTTTACCAACGCAGGCGCCTAACGAAGGGTAAAGAATGTGATCCCAATACTGTTGTGCCGATTGGCACAGAGGCTGATTGCAGGTAATTGTCAGACTTCCCTATAGGGGCGGTGGTAGTGGCTTATTGTGTTTTCTTTAGTGTTTGCCTGCGCCACCGTATCTATCGGGAGGTCGAAGCTGGGTACCTTGCCTTGAGCGAGGTTGGGGTTTAGGGCTCGTCACAGCAAGCGGTGTGAATTGTGAAGGACATTTTTAAAAAAAACTGTTCGTTCGTTCTCATGAAGTTGAAGGACATTCAAAACTGTTCAGTCTACTTTTATATAGAAGCAAATGTTCTGTTTTCACGAATGTTTAATGTTCGTTGTCGTGAAATCATTGTACAGACTCAAATGTATCTGTAAAGGGGAGAAGTCAATTAAAGTTCTGGTGTACTGTATGTCACAACCATGATTTCTTTAAGAACAATGTAGAACAATGCTCTGAGGATTTTAAATTCCTCTTTGGTTTTAATAAAAGTAGATACATTTTCAGTAAACCAAGGATTGACTTGTAAACCTTGCAGCCACTTTCAAACAGATAACATATTAATATAGGCAGTAGTTTGCAGCACTTTTATCAACAATAATACAATGCAAATGTTACCGTTTTATCATGCTCTGTTTATCACCTCCCTTTGAATCTACGAACGATGTCCTTTATCTGACAATCCATAAAACTATCTTTGTCACATCCATAGAAATATTTAATTGGAATACTTACACTTTCGAATTCTCTTTCCTTTGGCACCCTTAACACTACGCCCTCCATCTTCCTTATTATTTTTTTAGTATAAAAATTCATTTTGGAAGCTTTCATTAGCTTTGTCTTTAAAATGTTACTACTCTTTTGTCCAATTTATTTTTCTAAACAATTATCTGAACATTTTAAAGTGCACAAGTTCTAGGTTTCAATCTGAAATTATAAACAGTAATTTAGACTCAATAAATTATTTTGGGGCACACCTACTATATGGCAATACGCTGTATTGTATCGTAGCTTTATTTACGTTTGGCTGAGGAGCTTTGGATTTCTGTAGTTATTTTAAAGACAGCGACGGGGGTAAATTTTCTAGATATTCATTTTTTACAGGACAACCTTTTTATATAATGCATCGAGATCATTCCTCTTGCATCTGAGCAGCAAAAAAAAAAAAAAAAAAAAAAAAAAAAAAAAAAAATCATGTGAAAGTTCAAGCCAAGTTTCCGTTATTAATATATATTTTTACTCACATTACCTCACTCAATCCTTTATTGTATTTATATATTTTAAGATGACATAGGAAGAAAGCCGCTAGACTATAAAATATTTAAGGCTTAAATAAATAACTTAGAGGTTACTTCTTACCATGCTTATATAAGATACAAAACTGTGCAGAACTATAGGGTTTCCTATCCTTCGAAAAACAAAAGAATGCCAATGAATACTTTTCTACTTCGTAGATATTACAACCGAAGAAGGTCCAGACATTTCCAGACATGTGTTACGCATTGTTAACTAAACAGAATATTAACAAGAATATACGTCACAGAAATTAACTTAAAACATACATTCATCAAGATTAAGCATCACAAACCACTGCATTGAAACCGATCCCTCTCTCAAAGCACTACTATCGGTTATCTGAATAAAAAAAAAACCTGAATCATAATATTGTATCTAAGCTGTATTTGTTGTATTTTACTTTGGTTAAATAACTGGTCATGAATTTTTCTCATTTACAGGTGTTTGTTCTGTTGATGCTGTTAGTAGCCATTAGTGCTACTATGGGTCAAGGGACTGGAGGTATAGGCATTGGAGGCGGCGGTATAGGAATAAATGGTGGAATAGGGTTAAATGGCGGAATGGGTGGCGCAGGGTAAATATAGCGCCAACCAGCTACACTTTCCTCCAGATGTTGTATCTGCATCAGACAGAATCAGAAAATATTCCATTTCAGTTTTTCAAATAAAATAAAATGACGAATAAAATAATATAATATCGTATTTAATACCAACTTAAATTTTGATGCTTCCCATAGGTATAGGTGACAGAAAATGACTAAGAAATTAATGAACAAATAAACGTATAAAACAAGCCTTTGTCTGTTCTTTTAAATGTATTTGCTTGTTGAAATTAGTATGTTATTATATTTCTTAAGCTTTGATACACCAGGTGGCCCAAATTCAGGTAAGCAGATATTCCTTTGTGCATTACAACAGTTGCAAAACGCAAAGGCGTAAATCAAGCATAATGGATGTCAGTGACTTGAACGAATTTTGTTCTGTTACAAGCAAAGGGAGGCAGTTCCCAGGACTGAACTAGCCTGTGTAGAACGTGATAATGGAGAAAAACAGCGTAAACAACAAAAAGGCCTTAGACTGCTTTCCGTTTATGTTAAAGAGTCTTTATCTTCCAGAGATTAAAGTCACTCTTTATATTGGCAATTTACTGAGAAAAGTTTACTTCACTGTCTGTAATTACCCATAGCTATTTTTACATTCCCCACTACGCACTTACAGTATATAAGAAAAATATTGCATTCCACCCAGTAACTCAGTTCTGAGGTTTCAGTAGATATACAGTAGAAGAACACTTGTGTACACGTCGTATAATGTCATTTGATGAATCACTAGGATTATATAAGCAATGAGTAGACAGTTCTTTTCCTCCGTTTGAATTCAAACCTTTTATGACATCTTCGGCTGACGCGTTAGAGACACGGCTACTCATCGGCCATACCAGAGAGTGTAATGTAAATGTATTCCTCTCGGCGCTAAGGTGTTAAGATATCAAATGTCTCTTAAGGACAAAAGAGATAGTGTACAAAATAAAAGCTCATAACTTATGAAATAAACACAAGTACAATATCCTGTAATAGTAACGTGCAAATAATAATGAATAAAACAAAACGGTATAGTTAAGCAAACGTTCGATAATGTTTGCGTACAAAGGCTAAGAACTACAGACGTCCTAGATTGTTGTATATTCTGTTTATCTTGAGTTAAATGCACGTATCTGTTTCCTTAATGTTTAGATTAATTGCTCAAAGCAAATCGTAAGTTGACTTAATAACTATGATAAAGACTAATGATAGAGATAATAAACATACCAACAATAGTAAATAAAGTATTTAAATAACAGCAATGACAGAAAGCGGGCAAATCCCGCCAAAACACGTGCCCTCATGTTTGTGTGGTTTTCTTTATGGAGCTTTGCAATGCAAATAGTTCGTAACGTTCGATGCTAAGCTCACCGGACTTAACATTATTCACTCCCTGTAGAAATCAGCGATGAATCTTTACGACGCGACAGATGGTGCTGTGGTCACGTCATGTGGTTATCTGTTACCCCACTGTCGCTACATGATCTAGCCCCTTCACCGATAAGGACGTCATATGACGTCCAAGTTAAAATGCCCCAAACCGATATGGACGTGTATAGACGTCCGGCGCATACATGCATTTAATGCTCATTTAAGGCCAATTATTTTAATATTCCTATTTTACAATAAATTTAAATAATTCAACGATATCCTTTTTTACTGACAATCATATGGCGATTATTGTTTTATCTACAACCCATACGTAAGTATGTAAAGGAAGTTTATCAGACAGAAGAAGATTTTGTAAGAATAACTTGTAGAAGAACGAGTAGAGAAATACATATGAATACAAAACGTATTTTAATCTTTCAAAGGTATCTTTTGTAAACTAGGACACTTAATTCTGTAATTGTACACAGTTTTCGACTATTGCCAAAAGGAAACAGAGATGAGATGAAAATCTTAAAGTAGGTTAATCTCTAATTTTTCTGTACACCGTTCCTAAAAAGTCCTATTTCTCTTTCTAATGCCTTCAACACATATATAAGAAGTAAGGCTATATGATGGCTATCAAATTTTGTCTATGGATAAACACGAAAAAGGTAAAAGGAGCAGAAAACAACAATAGCCAGTTACCGTCGAGAAAAGTATACAACACTTGAAATGTGTAACTGATAACAAAGAATACCTTGAACATCGTTAATGCCAAAAGCGGACATTGACAAAGAAGTTTGTGCTTGGACGAAAACTACACTTTTTAACTAGTCATATTTTACCTCGCGCGGTTTACCGGTTACATATAAGCCATTCCGTATAATGAAAACTTTGATAGGTTATTTGCAGAAAATTAAAAATACCTATACATTTTATTTGACGTAAAAATATCTCAAAGGAGGTGCTATAATCAAAGTTATTTTTGAAAAAAAAAAAAATCCTTGAAATTTAACTGGTAAGTATAAAACGACAAATTTTGGCATTATCTCTGTTTTACGGTGTATAACTCTAAGTTTTTCAGATTTAGAACTGATGACCTCAACTTCGGATTTTTACACCGATTTTGTGGAAACTTTTAATATCTTAACACGTGCTTTCTGGATACAAGGGCATATCATTACAAATTGGCTAAGGAGTAGCACAGCATACAGCTAATGATGAAAACTTCCTGAAATGCAGTAATATTAGGTGATATTTTTGAACTTAAACTATATTTTCCAAATGCATTACTTTTTCTCAAAAGTTGTAAACCATTTGGAGTTGATATTGTCGCTGATCACACTGTTGCGACGAACGCGGCTGGAGTGCACAGACAGATAGTGCAGCGCGGAGATAAAAGCTTGCCGAAACAAAGAGGCAGATAGCTGACTGGATGGTTCGATTTTTTGTATGTTACAGAACATTCGATTAGTTTCTAGAAATATGAGTACATGTATATAAAGAAGTCGTGACTCGCCAGTAGGCAGAGTCGAAACGGAACTTGATAATCGTGTCCGTACAGCTGTGTTTTGAAAGTGAACTCTTTTGTTTGTGTTCGACGACCCAGATTTCATTTCTGTATGTTACGTAATTGTACTACTGTAAGGGTTGACCAAAGTGTGTTTCTACGGAAATAAAGAGCATTTTGAAATTTCTGCAAACCGGACTTTTAATTCTACGAACTCACAAAGTCTCAATATGTTGCACTCTAGAATGAGATAATGTATTGCTTGCGCTGAACTAGAGTTGTATTTTTTTTTTTTCAAATTTGAGATTTTTAAAAAGAAGTTTACATTACGATTTAGTTCAATTTGCAGAGATAAAAATATATTTGCAATTGCAATGTTATTGACGCTTAAGTCTTCAATTTAGTGATATGAGGCAGAATTGCGTTAAATGTAGTACAAATGTCGTACTCTCCTTCAATTGTTTTGTGAAAGTAAAAATTGGTTAAATATATCAGATATTTGCCTTTTATATAGTAAAACTGTTTTAGATGTTAATGTCTGTTTTTAGAAAAACTTCAGTATAAAGCTGGAAAAATTTCAAAGCAGATATAGCAACATACACTTACAAATCAGTTCTTGTTTTATTACACTTTTCTGTCAGTTGCAACCGGAGATATCCATTCAAGTGCGGTTTTATAAGATCGGGTGTTTAAAAATAAATGGTGTTGTTAAGGCAATTTGATGTCACCATTGTTTACTGTCATTTGTTACATGTCGATAAAACAATTTTGGTACTCATTCTTAGCTTAGTCTGGACTTGGTAGGCATTTCAGTAAGTGGTTCAACGTAATCGCTCAAATGGAAAGAAACATAATATCGTTCAGAGGTCTGCTGATACTTTTGGATATGAAAAATTGCGAGGAGACAACAAGAAATTGGATGCTGTTTATGGAGACTTATCACTTAGATATTTGTTCAACGACTATTAACTCGGTCAGGTATACCCTTCCGGCGAGGAGCGCACGGAAATTGTGGTGACCGAGGAAATCAATGAAAAACTCCAGGATACGGTTCTCCCTAATCGTCCAACGGAAGTTTGCGAAGTGGCAGAGGTCATAGGCGAGGCGACGGGAACGGAAACTCATATTTTACATGATAAGTTGGAGATGAAAGAGATGTCGGCCCGATGGGTTACGTTTACATACATTGGACAAGAGGAGGTGATGACTTTCCACTTCCAAGCGGCGTTGGGACCATCCTTTTAAGCGAAGTAAGAAGGATATCTTTTGGGTCAAGCTTAAAACGACACATTTATTGGCACACAAAAGAACTCCTAAATGATAAAATTGCAACACATCGGCGTCGCTTACATTATCCTGGAAATTCAACAAACAAATACGTAACAAGAATACGTATAATAGAAATTATCCTTCTATATAAAAATATAAATATAACGGTTACTGCTTTAAGAAATGATGAATTTGTTTTGATTATATATACTCTTAAATTATACGAAAAACGCGGTATAGTACCATGGCTCCAATTAGTCAACAACAACTGAAGCATGTTACAAATCCTCGAGCTACGTTCCGATTTTTTAGGATATAAACTTGCCGTTTATTCTATATACCACAAAAAGTTTTAAAGTGAGACAAAGTTTTTGTTTTTTATGAGTAGGTGAAATTGAATAGTACTCACTTAAGTTCTGTTGTTCCTAAACTCTGGAACGTTTTCGATCCCCTTTAGGGTTCATCTTCAGCTACCATTACTGCACCTACGGACGGTAGAATTCTGTACTTCCCAAGAGGATTATGACTTCGCCCATCAGCGATCTTCTGATATTCCATACAAACTTTAGAAACTGGAAGGTTTATACCAGTCCGGACCAAAGGGATGATCTCGTCGGACCTGGACAGCGGAAACTATCTTTGGTGTGGACAGGTAGAAGTTTGTTGATCTCTTTTAAGGAAGACATTGAGATGCTAGACGTCTGTCGAGGGAGATGTACCTCTTCTTCTAACTCCGACAAAAGAATCTTGTTCCGATTTGGTTTCTTGAATAAGTGACTTAATTTTTTGTAGAACATTTGTTGGTAGTTAAATGGACTTCAGCGTCATCCACTAATAAAGTTTTCACATATAGCTTGCTTTGACGAAACATAATATACTGTTACTTGCAGGAAAATCAAAATTTAAAATATTGTTTTTATCACTATTTAAAATATGTATTTTCTCCCAGATATCTAATACACTTATCGGCTGTACAGGTTTTAACAATTATATTACTTGACCAATTTCATGATTACGTTTCAAAAATGATTTGAAACTGCAGATCTATCTATTTGTTTCAACTTTATATTTCTTAGATGTTATGCTTGACGAATTTTCAGATTTCTTTTTGTTCTCCCAATATAAAAAGAGTCATTTGATGCTGAGTGCAGACGTCGTAAAGATGCTGGTCTCTTCTGCATCACATCACTGACCACAAACTGACACTTGTACTGCTGCATCAACAAATGATCCTATAACGCTTTAACACTTCTTCACATATTTATTAAGGGCGTGGCAATTCTCGTGTCATGCATGTGGACTTACGTAAAGTTCCGGCTCAATCATTTATTCATACCATCCACCAGTTGAACATTGTCGTCTCTATCAACGTTCAGCACTTTTGACTTTTGTCGATTATTCACCCGTAGCATAGGAGCATGTTGGATAAATGATTTAAACTGCCAGTTATTTAATTTAACATGCACATCTCCTTGTTTCACGGAATCTCTAAAAAGGGAAATCCCCGGACAGAAATACGGAGCTATTACAGATGGATGGCAGAGAAAGATGGACAGAAAGAAATTTAATCTTACATTCGCATTACTTTCTCTGCCTTCTAACGTTTATTAACGGTTAGTTCCATTTCATTGTAGTTGATATAAACATTTGCAGAGACAGTGACATTGCACATTTCATTATACACACAAACAAAATAGCGACAGCTGAATGTCTTAAATTTGCATTCTCGTTTCATGTAATTATGATAAAAACTGAATAATCACAGGGCCTTAAAAATAATGACAATTCAAACTGTTAACAACAGATATCTCTGTAATTGCTAATGCCACAAGAAATGTTATTTGAAGTTAACCATGTTTTGCGTAGTACAGTAGCGACGATAGTTCTGTGCCGGTGACCTACTTTCTTCACGCACTGGAGAGAGAGTCTATGCCCAAGGGTCACTTGCATCTTCTGCTAGCCTTAGAAGATGGAAGACAATGCAATACGGCCATATCTCACAGACTCGTCCTTATTAAAACGCATGCCTTAAGAGCACTTGCTCATCTTAGCCACTGAGAAACAACAGATCTTCTTTACTGTTTTACTTCTTTGCTTTTGCCAATGTTTTAATTTACAGGAAAATAAAAGTCTGGGGAGGTGCCTTTGTGACTTGTGGCGCATGGAAGTGAGTTAGCTGATTCCCGTATGAAGCTATGTTTCATCTTCATAGATAACCGACCTTCCTTTGTCTCTAAGCCTTTTAATGACACGTAAATATGACACGCGCCAATTTCTTCTATACCTTTTCTACAACAAGACCCTGTTGTTCCTTGTTTTTTCCACTGGAAGCCTATGACACATAAGATAGTATTTAAACTAGTGCCTGCCCCTTTAAAGTTAATGGAATCTTGATGTTTCAGGAGTCCCAAATTTTCACAGTGTGTACAGATTTCTCCTGAGTATACAAAATTATAATTTTTTTGGCGAATTACACAACTATTAAAGTCATCAATGACAGTGATTGTTTCTAGTACACGATGTACTTTCCAGATGTTTCGAAGGAGGTCTCGTGCCTCATATTTCTCCCCTTATTTAATTATTTTACGAAATTTTCTCTCAGATACTTCTGTAGCTGCACCCACCCTCCACTGCATTTTATCAGCATAACGCCAGAAAATGCTTTCCGTTTAGGAATAGATTGACATTATTAATAACTTCGCGGTTTGGCTGTGAAGTGTTTTTACGCCAAGTTTGCTTTGAATTTGAGGCATTGATTACCAGTACGATTAATAATCACGATTTCTAAAACTTTAAAATCTTAACGTGACGGCATTGAAGCGTTAGAAGTTACCCAGTCAAACCTCTCCACAATACTGGCCATTTCAGTGTACTGCACAAGAGCGAGAGTATAGGCTCAGCAACTGGATTTTAAACGACTGTGCACACGGTGTCCAGTGGCACAGAATCATCATCCGTACTGTAAGTTTTCATCTAACAGTTATATATGTTTATAGTGAAGTTCTACGAATGAAGTGGCCCTAACCTCCCTTTTAGGTGAAGCAGAAATCAAAGTAGTGTATTAGAAATGCGCACCTCCCCGAATTCATAAGAAGACTGGAACGAACTCAGATGCGCATCCGTCAACCACCAGGACAAACCTTTCCACCGACACGGGTCTCCACGCACGGCCTACACGAGGGTGGGCGTTTTGTCTGACCCCTCACCACTAAAAGGAACCCACATCAGGGGTGACAGGGTGGCTCGGGACCCCGGGATCACCAATGCCCGTACCTACCGGCCTCTGGGGGTGATATGCTCAGAGGAAAAGTACTTCTTCCTCTGGTAGGTCGGTTGCCGGTCTTCGCTCCTCTGCTGGGACCATTTTGGGACCGCCAGCCAGGAACCTCTGGGGCTCGGGTCGCCTGCCTAGGACCATTAGTGCTCGGCTGCTCGGCTCGTTGCCGTCCCGCTGTGGGGAATCCAGTTCGTTGTCCTGGCGTGTCGGCGGAAGTCTCTATCCAAGTAAACTGTAGGCACCCTGCCCTCTGTACTGTCGTGGCTCCTTGGATCGGCCGCCCTCTGTCTCCTTCGTCTCATACTTCCTACCCGGGCTACCCCACTTGGAGGCATAGGAATAATGGGCCCAGCGTAGTGGCCTACGTAACCCATCCCTTCCGTAATGAAATCCCAATCCCAGTATCCTGGTGAAAGAGCAGTGTTTGTATTTCAACCGCGGTCTCCTTTCAGTCAACTCACGTTGACTGAATTAAGTGTTTAAGTGTAGCAAGTGCTTCACATTCGCACAGAATATGTAGAGAATACGCATCATCAGCACCACACATCCTGCATGTGGGGTCTTCACTAAGCTTCATCACATGCAGGTGTCTCTTGAGGGTGTTCTGCCTTGTCAACAAACCAACAACACTTATAGGTTGTATCCGATTAAAGTTAGCAGAATCCTGCTGTTCTTCTTGCTAGGTCCTTTGATCATAGACTGAGTCTGTCCAGCTGTAGTAAGATAACGCCATGAAGTGCGATGTTGACTTGATACCCAATCAAGGATCTCACATCTGGTCCTTTTTGGGGTAATACCAAGGACAGGTTCCAGACCAATAAACGCGTTGGCCAAGTTCTCCCTGGCTACCCTATCAGCTAGTAGATTTCCTCTGATTCCAGCGCGCCCAGGAACCCAGCAGAGCTGTACTGGTCGGCTAGCCAGCGTGAAATCAGTATAGTCATATACTTCGAGTCGGAGGTTAGAAGATTTTGTCACGTTTATGATATTTAAATTCCGTTTGTTTTCCTCCAATTTGAAAGTACGTATTTATGGCACTTCTAAGTCAAAGATAAGCCACTTTAATTAGACTTTGGACTAATTCTGACAGACGGCACCCAATTAATTTTAGATATGGTTAAATTTACGAAAATACATTGGACTTGACCTAAATTCTTCATGCAGAATCTGTCTGAGATAAATGTAATATTTCACGAGGTTTTGAAGTAAAGAATAAAAGTGACAAAGTACCCATAGTTCCAGTCTCACTCCTGGCTGGACAAAAAGAGGAACATTGCGATGCTTTGTTGGCTGCCTGCACACCGGAGTGAGTGTAATTTCTGCATTTTGTCAACGTGCGTGGAAAATTTCAAGCGACCATTCGGATGAATGAACTGCCATGGTATGTTTAGATTTTATGTTTCGACGCTACAGACATGGAACCATTGTTTGCCCACACGGGACGGTTGGGGTGGGGGTCAAATGGAGCACATCACAGACAAAAAACTGACCCGAAAATTGGAAACCGCCACGTCCGGTATCAAAGGCGGAGTGGCGAGAGGCAAAATAAATTAATATCTTGTATTGTATTCCTATACTCCATGAAACGAATGCGGTCAGTAAATTTCTGTTATTAAAATGTTTCGCTACTGTATCAGTGACGTAATGACTTCAAGATACAAAGCTTCTAACTATGCTAACCAAATGGACATTAAGCTGCTAAAACGAATATTGATAAGTATATTTTTACATTATACTGTACTAATACGATGCACAAGACGTGGATGAATTTTAACAGGGCGATTAAACAGGTCCTGTTTCAAAATTTATGGTGTTGCATAGTCAAGTTGCTGTTACCATCCTGTACCATTACTTTTTAAATAACCAAAACAAATTTGATATTAATTCATAGATTAGTTTGGATTTGACATTCTTCATTTTGACATTTCAGTTGGTCTTTCAACGTGTTTTCGCTAACATGGATCAAGTGTATTATAGCTCAGTGACCCGCATTTTAATTTTGGATGGGAAAAAGTACGAGGAGATAAAAGCGAAATTAGATGATGTTTATAGAGAACTTTCGCTATCTATTGCAGCGATTAATATATTGGTAGAATATCAGTTTTTGGTAAGGAGCGCTCATCACTTACGAAAAATGTGGTTACAGAGGAAGTCATTGAAAATATTCACGATATGATTCTTGCTGATGGTCTAACGAAAGTTCGTGAGGTGGCAGAGGTCATAGGTGTGTGTGTCGATGGGAACGGCAGTTCATTTTGAATGATAAGTTGCAGAGGAAAATGCTGTCGGACAGATGAGTGCTCGTTTACCCGCATTGGACAACAGGCGATGACGGCTTTCTACTTGTAAGTGCCCACCTCTGTAGCGTAGGTAGTAGCATGACTGCCTCGCTTTCAAAAGGTCCGGAATTTGAATCTCGGTCTGTAAAAGCAGGCGGAATTGTCACCATCGATGAGAGATTTCGGTGAGTATACTAGAATGGGAAAAAGACGGTTCCATCGGCTGGAAAATTGGGGGGAGGTTGAAGAATGTCGTGCTCATTGACATATTGGGGAAAGTAAAAAATTTATTATGCGACAGTACAGTAAGACCGCGCCGTGGGCGAGCGGTTGGATCACTTGGCTGTCACCATGGCAGCCTGGGTTCGATGCGAGGTGACCGCGTATGAGATCTGTGGTGGACAACGCGTTGGGGCGGGTTTTCTCAGGGGTATCCGGTTTACCGCGCCAATCATTCCACCGTTGCTCCATCTTTATTTCATGCCTCATCAGTGACACCGACTGCTGTGCCGCGTGTAGTAAAAGCGGGCGTTAAATACTTCACATCCTTCATAGAGTGAGTAATTGGCTCGATTGGACAAGACGGTGCAGTAAGCATGGCACCATTTGGCGAAGAAGGCATGTGTCATTACTACAAGGTACCAGTACATTAATCCTATGCTGTAGCCTGCAAGAATTGCATCATAAGTCGTTGCCGCATCCTCCATATTTACTTTAACTGGCCCCACAGGATTTCATATTTCTCCCTAACATGAAGAAGTGGCTCAAAGAACAAACCATAGACCAAATGAGGATCGTCAGTCAAGAGACGTATCTTACAGAGCTTGACAACTGTTATTTTTGGGATGGGTTAGAAACTTTTGGAAAGTTTGGGTGAAGTTTACAACCCTAAAAGAGAGAAATATTTAATTTGTATTTCTGTTTCATAACATTTGGTTGTCTTCATTTCTGAAGCAGTTGCTTATAAAACCGTATCGTATACACAAGGACTAAATATATTGATGTCTTTTCTTCACCAATGCTTGCAAGTATCCAACATATTACACCTACTACAGTCCAGCAACGCAAAGAAGGTCCCTGTAAGGAATTTGCTCACTTATACAGTGGTACAAGGACAGCGAATGTGTGCCACAGGGAACACATGCTACACAAGGGGCAGAACCGTTAAAAATGCGCCCTATTCACTCTTTACACTAAAACCGAGAAGATTCATTCACAAAATTAGAAGCCGTCAGAATGTTTTTGAATGGTCTGTAACTGTACTGACATGGGGTGTCATAAATATCTCAGGCAGGGTGTGGGAACCTTCTCCAACCGACACCCCTGCCTCTCATCCCAAGGAGATTTTCTCTCCTGTAGAGGAGTATACCTCATGTACAAGGGTACTCTTTCCCTGCTACGAGGTCTGGTACGGGATGCACTCAGCCTGATGAAGTCCTTGGGCACCAGTTGATGTATTCCTCGATGGAAAATTAAAGATTTCAGATTCCATCAGATCTAGCCAAATATTCAGCTAACGTTTGTGTGGACACAGGGAGAGCAGGCTTTTCCTAAACGCTTATCTTGGTTTATATGGTATATATCAAATCAATATTCCCAGTTGCCAACTTTTTAAAATTAAAGCCTGTGGAACATTCACTCGTCAAGAAAAGCGTAATAATATTGCGATGCCAACACTTAGAAAATGTATGATCTTTAGTTTAGAAAATGTACAACAATTCTATGTAAAATAAACATAAATACAGTGTTATAAAAAAATTGTAGACCCGGTAGTACTGTAATGCTGAAATTTTTCCTGGTATCAGAATAAGTATGTATTAAAGCAAAGAACACACTTCCTAGCTCAGAGGAAAACAGCTTCGAGAACTGTGACGTATTTCAGTCGGGAGCGAGGCCAGCAGTGCGTGTGACGTCAGGCAAGAGCCGTGTACTACCAAGCTCCCTAGATAAATGGCGTTGTGAGTACAGATTCAGAAGGTTTAGTCAGCTTTAGCACACTCCCTGACAACAATGTAACTGCCACGTACCAAATTGAACTGTTAAATTTACAATGTGACGATTCATTAAAGGATAAATATACGTACAATAAAGAATAGGCTGATTTTTACAAGGATGTATCCCAAACCAGATTTCCGAGGTTGTTTTCGCTTACCGTACGGACATTGTGTATGTTTGGCTCGACATGTGTGTGCGAACAATTTTTTTCTGGTATGAAATTAGCTAAGTCCAAACCCCGAATTCCCTTTCGGATCACAATCTAACTTGCAGCATTCGATTACAGATTTCCCAGACATTACGTCCCGACATTGATAAACTAGTTAAAGAAAAACGAAACAGAAAATTTCGGAATATATCCACCTAACTTTGTTCTGAATTCGCAGAGAAGATTACTTTATGTTTTATTTTATTTACTTCTGCTAACAAAACTTTTGATTCTACCAACCCACGAAGTCACAGTACGCACACCCAGTCCTTTTGAAGAACTCTTGCTACACTCAAGTGAATGTTTAAAACTACACAGAACGATAATTCTTTTACTCCTGGCTCACCAAGTACATTATTCTGATTTCTTCACTGAAGCTAACAGAAGCTTAGATAGCATAGAACTTAGAGATCATATTTAAGCTGAGATTAAAATTACTATCCGGTCAAGAAATTATTTTAGATGTCAGTAAAGAATTTTTAAAGGAGGTAGATGAAGGTCACTGATCTACTTTTATTACAAACTAGCTGGCTAGCCTAAAGTTTCAGGGTTCGCTTTTTAAATTTAAAACGAATTAATTACTTTAATTTATATCTCTCGATTTTATGAAATTATTGTACGATGTTCTATAAATTCCGGAACTTTTATCCCAAATAGTTTTCATTTAATTCAGTGTGCACGATTGCAATAAATAAAATAAGTCTCCTTATATTCACGCAAGAGGATGTGAAAAACTGCAAAGTTCCTCAAATTCTGCTTGAGAGCCTTCAATTTCTAGAAATAGCCTATAAGCTACTGATAGGGTTCAAGTTCTGTGTATTTGCGTGAAGAGGAACGGGATGAGGGGGGGGGGGGGGGGAGTGAGCTGGTGACGTGTGATAATGCCTGCATAAACACTTGAGATTGTTTTTGTTCCTTACACGAGCATCAGTGGCGGTGCTCTCGCTTCTAAACCTTTTTTGTTACAACTGCCAAGCTATTGTACATTATTGTCGATGAGGGTTTATCAGAGGCCATTCGTAAACGAAATCTGGTGGTCTGTAGTGAGACTTGTCAGTTGGAATGTAACAGGAAAATGTCACAAGGAATCCAGGCCAAGTTTTTCCTTCAATATTCCACTCAAGCAGGCAACATATACTAGCAAGCGGAATAAATATAATATTATTCGGAATTATAGATCTTATAATTTACGTCCTCCA
This sequence comes from Mantis religiosa, assembly GCA_030765055.1. Taxonomy (NCBI): domain Eukaryota; kingdom Metazoa; phylum Arthropoda; class Insecta; order Mantodea; family Mantidae; genus Mantis; species Mantis religiosa. Next base: position 129,715 of record JAUKNK010000067.1, on the reverse strand, counting down.
ACATTAAGTCATATCGGACGATGAATGGAATTGGTGAAATGATGCTCAAATAAGCCCAGGGTCCATGGAGCTTAGAGTTACCCAACATTTGTCTTTCAGGATAAGGGAAAACCCCGGAAAAAACCTTATCCAGGTAACTCACCCTGACCGAGATTCGAACTTGGGACCTCTTGAACGTGAGGCAGACATGCTACCACCACGCTACTGAGGCGGGCACAGAGTACATATAGCTTAGAGTTATACGAATTAAGTCAAATTGAAATGCACACAGTGGGAAAAAGGTGATCCTTAAATAGTGTCTTACTACATGACATTAAAAGCGCCAGTTACTCTGGTTTAGACATTTATTTGCACTGTTCAGTTTTATGCATTCATTGAAAGAACTGAAATTCCACTGTCCATCTGGCCGTTACCACCTCTCCCCTCCCTAGTGCCGTTCTTATTCAAAGCAAACTTGAGCCCATTGCTTACAACTACACCGAGCTTGGACCCTTATAGTATGTTACCCTTGTGTGGTGGAAGAATCCTCGGTCAAGTTCTAAAAAAAAGTTCATTCTTTTTGGTCCCATAGTTACTAACAAACATAGAAGCTATATAATGTTTAAATAATAAGGAAATCCTTAACATATACTACGTACATAGAGATAATGTTCCTTACTCCCAGACCACCAACTTAACCGCTTTGCAAAAGCCATTCTGCGATCAACAAAAATAATCTTCTGCATTAATCTAAAGAACCAGTTTACTAACTTACTATTAGCAGTTTTCTCTCCAAACCTATTTAGTATATCATCCTAATGAACTGTCTTACAACATAAATATAAAGGAATTAAAGAAAAATGTCTTATACGAGCGTTATTAGATTATTTTCGCATACTGAGAGAAGATGCCCAACGGAGTTATGGGCGAAACGCCAGATGACAACTGGACCACGGCCTGCAAAACCGGAACTACGTTCTATTGGATTTAGCTAGGATTATTTCCCATTCTACCTAGAGTTTCAAAATACAATAGTGTCAATTTGCAAGTGAATTCAATATGATAACAGAAATTATAGATTAACGCCCTCTCAGAGAGTGCAAATTGTACCAAAGGTAAAAAGCTGCCAATAGGACTTTAGATGTTAAACGTGGCTTATAAATGGAGCCTAAAAATCTATTTGAGTTTCCATAACATTACGAACTAAAAGCGTGTTACTTTTAAACTCAGATGCTTCCGTATTCAAGTACAGGCGCTTTGTAGATCCTCTTTAGTAACACCAAACAAATTGTAGATCAATCACAGAATAATGACATTGCAGACATGACTTTCGTATGTGCACAAGTCCAGCCAGCTAAGTTTCGATAAAATAAAAAAAACCTTCATAATTTCTGAAAATGATGTGCTAATATTATAATTTTTTAACACATGAACTTTGGCTCATATTTGTTTTACTGTTCAGTAATATCCTTTACCATTGGTACTTTGTTATAATATTTATAATAAATTTGTTGGACTTGTGCAGTTAGGAAGCTCATCTGGGTGTACAAATACATTAAAGGGACTGTATTATCAAATACATAGACGAATTACCTCTAAAAATGGGATAAAAGGTGAAAATATTTTATAGTACTCATATGTGTAAACCACATTTTATTTGTGGAATAATAACAAAAATAGACATTACAGCCATTCACTTATCCTAATCTGAATCGCACACCTCACTTCGTGATTCTTCCCCTTTAAATATCTGTTCATTGCTATGTTTATGACACAGAGTTTGAAAATACGATTGCTTTTCAGGAATAAGTGAAGAAAGACGCTTTGAAATGTCATTGGCTTTCGCAGTTTTCAGAGGAATTTCTTTATCGTAAGTTTTCTTCAGTATGGTTTCAGGACACTTTGTGTTTCCTTTGATTAGGAATGTCTCTGTCATTAAAACATTAGACTTCTTGACAGTGTTTGATCTATATTCAATAATCTTATTTGTAGTCACTTTAAACTTCTCTTGCTTTTTGGCCACTGGCATGGGTTCCTTCACCTTGCTGAAAGCCATCTTATAGTCCTTGATCATAGACAGTTGAGCATCATATACTTTAATGTCCTTGGATGAGTCCTTTATTGTGCTTATGCCCGCGATTCCTGTCTAAGTTGCAGAAGTCCTTGGACTCGTGTAGCAATGAAACTCACTAACTCAGTAGCAAGTGGAAATGCCTCAAACTTGAGATGCTTTTATATTATACAGTGCCAAAAAGTGGATTTGTGCAGTTATGCAAGTTATGTTTCCAATAGCTTTAAACAAATACATTCTCCATGAATATTTTAAGAAAAAAATAGGTCATTTATATCAGAAAATGCTGGAAATTAATTGTTCTTTCACACTAGCCGTGTGTAGGATGCACTATAAAAGGGTAAAGTCAGACTGAAAAATTCAATGCCATAGCCGCGATTTGAACCACGGATCTTCTGGTCTCCGTCCAGCCGCTCTAAATTATTGAGCTACTATGGCCAACGTGCCGATATGACATTAAATTCTCCAACTGACTCGTGTTTTTCGCGATAAACCACTTAGGAGTTCTCATAAACATATGAGACAACCAACTTAATGGCGACTTACTGTGCTGTAAGTAATTTCAATCCCGGGCTTTATAGTTAACCACTATTAGGTCAATTAATGGAAATTAATTGTTCTTTCACACTCGCCGTGTGTAGGCTAAAGTATGGAATGGTAGAGTCAGACTGAAAAATGCATTGCCATAGCCGGGATTTGAACCACAGATATTCTGATCTCCTTCCAGCCGCTCTAAACCATTGAGCTACTATGGCCAACGTGCCGATACGACATTAAATTCTCCAACTGATTCGTGTTTCTCCCCGTAAACCACCAGGAGTTCTCATAGACACATGAGACAACTACCTTAATGGCGACTTACAATGCTGTAAGTACTTTCAGTCCCGGGCTTTATAGTTAACCAATATTAGGTCAATTAATGGAAATTAACTTTTCTTTCACACTCGCCGTGTGTAGGCTAAAGTATGGAAAGTTAGAGTGAGACTGAAAATTTCAATGCCATAGCCGGCATTTGTTTATGGGAACTCGTAAGTGGTTTACCGGGAAAAACACGAGTCAGTTGGAGAATTCAATGTCATATCGGCACGCTGGTCATAGTAGCTCAATGGTTTAGAGCGGCTGGACGGAGACCAGAAGATCCGTGGTTCAAATCCCGGCTATGACATTGAACTTTTCAGTCTGACTCTACCTTTCCACCAGAAAACGCTATTTAGAGGAAACGCTATTAAAGGCAAAAGTGGAAGAAAAGGGGATATATTTGTTAAAAGCCATCATATTTCTTGAACATATGGAAGCTATCCCATTAAACTATTACATCGTTTGTGAAGTAGTCCTTCGCCTAAAAGATGAGCGAAAATGTGCTTTCCTGCTACAAACCTTAAAGGATGTATACTGCTTTTCTGTAAAGTGGTGTAGCATTTAGAGTACAATGTGGCAGATGCGGAGCAATGTTTTAAAATATATTTAAAATTCAAGTTAGGACTAAGATGATAATATATACAAAGACCGACGTAAGTATTCGAACGTAAACATATTTATTACTTATATTATTTTAAAGCTACGCAGAGTAAGCATACGTAAATACAACTGGTACAAAATAAACTTGAGTCTTCCATTAAACATATAAACTCATAAATAGCAACTGAAACTAATTTGCACTGCAAGGAGAAATAAAACGGTTACTTTACATCTGGTCATAAGTATTCGAACAGAGAACAGCTAGTATTTAGTTATCATCCCATTTGTTTGAATTACTGCTGATAATCGTTTGAGCATTGTCTGTATGTGTTGTTTAGTGACTGCAGATTCCATATTTCTCCACACTGTTTGAAGATCTTTGAGATGGTCCTTGCTTCTGATGTGATGCTTCCTCACACGCTCCTCGAGTTCCTTTCAGATGTTATCTATGGGATTTAAGTCTGCAGATTGGGGCGGTGTCTTCAAAGTGTGAGGAGTGTTGTACACGATCTAAAGCCTTACAATTTCAGCAGTATGCTTAGGATCACTGTCCTGCTGCAAGTAATACTCATGCCCTAATTCCAGCTTCTCTGCACTCTTTAAGATTGTTTTCAAGAATCGTCTTGTAATCAAATTTGTGCATTATCCCATCTATGAACACCAGTTCCCCAAAGCCAGATGAAGCTACACAGTCCCATACCATCTCACTACTGCCACCATGTTTCACTGTAGCTACCATGTTCTTAGGTTCCCATTCTGTATTTGGCAGTCTCCACACTTTAAGACCTCCATCACTCTTGTATAAGCAGACTTTGCTCTCGTCCGACCAGTGAACCTTATCCCAGAATTCTGTTGGTTTCACCACATACTTTTTAGCAATTTCTATACGCTGTTTCTTATTCACCTTATTAACATATGGTTTTTTCCTAGGAACGCGGGCATTGTACCCAGTACTATTTAAAACCCGTTCAAATGTTCTGGTGTGAACCACAGTGGCAGAATATTGCCCAAGGCATCCTCTAATCTCAGATGCAGTGATTCTCGGATTCTGCTGCACCATTTTTATTATTTGCCTCTTTTTTCTGACGATGAGTTTAGAAGAAGCACCATTTCTAGATCTATTTACAACAATATTTGTCTGTTTGAAGCGTTGAAATATGTAGAACACTGTAATTATCCTTCTGTTAATGGTTTTGGCAACTTCAGCGAGAGATTTGTTCTGTTTGCATATATTTATCACGATATTCCTCTCTGCCACCGTTGTCTCCTTGACTTTACGTCCCATATTACCCGTGAGTTCACAATCGGCTGAATAACTTTGAGCACAATGTCTCGAGGCATAGCATAAACACAACTGCTATGTGGTAGGGGCGTGTAGGGTACGTCCAACCACCTTTCTCTCTGTTCGATTGGGTACGTTCGTATACTTATGTCCTCCAATAAGAGGGACAATAGAATAAATACAGTATAGATTGTGTAATAAATACAGGCAAAGAGATATTTTAAATACTGTTTCCGAGACACAAAAGGTTAATGTTTACATGTTTAACAATTCAACGCTGCCAAATAAATGTTACAGTATTTATAGTACGTGCAATGTTACATGTTATATTGCTCGAATACTTCTGTGGCCTCTGTATATTAAATCCAGGATGAATTTATAGGACTACATAAACACTAAAAAATGTCACCATGGCAATGTTCACTATTTAAGTCTACAATTATTTCAAATACCACGCTACACCAAAACAGCAAATTGTTTTAGTGAAGAAACTACCTGTAAGTTCGTACAATTAAAACAAAGTCGTTGGAAAGTGTATGTTAAGTTTGTTTTCCTACATTTTGCTGAAAAAAAAGCATTCCGACTAGCGCATGGTAACAGATCACATGGACTGTCACCCCTTGTTAAAACAAAAAACTGCCGGATGTTATTACAAGACAAAGAGGGGGCGAGTGAACTATACTTTGAAATTAACTTGCCTTGAGATTAGCGGGCGCTGAAGAAAAATTTCAGAAAATAAAAAGCTTGATGTATTAGGTTTTCACGAGAGAGCCCCCTAGTGAAAAATGAAATGCAGTGTCACAGAGAGGCGTTAATTGAATATTTCTCGCTCTTTAGGTACTGAACCTAGAAGAAAACCACAACATCTACACTTGAACTATTTCCCCAATATATTTCGTATAGTAAAACTATGGCTACATAAAAGTTAAAAGCCCTATTTTATCTTTCACAGTTTCAAAATAATAACGCACAATTCGGTATCTAGCTCTCCAATAAAACACTCCTTTACATACTTTCTATACAATACCCGAAATAAACAAATATTTTTGCAGATTCTTAATCAAATGCCCCAAATGTGACAGACTTATTGAATTTGGAATCTGAACCATTTCTTCAAAATTAGCTATCATATTCCACAATGTCAAGTGATGATGGTAGCCAATCGCTGGCCTTCAGCCACCGAACGTCTAATTCGTAGTGCTCTCAACCTCTGTGAGCTACTTATCTTCCCTGCAACATTGGAAGTACCTCAGCTAACATTACGAGAAATAACTGAGGAGGCTAAAAAAATGACAAGGTATCAAAAAATTAAAACAAAAAACACTTTAACAATTTGTCATAACCTGGAAACATCACAGCATATTTAAGGCATTTACTTTAAAGATCTAACTTTTCTTTAAAACTCACATAATTGTTATAAGAGCACCTCAGGTGTATATAAACAACAATATTGGCACACCCGGGGTCCCGAGCCAACAGTCTCCCTCGTGTGGGCTTCTCTTCGTGGTTGAGGGAGACAGTCAACAGGCCCACCCACGTGTATGCCGTGCGTGGAAACCCGTGCCGGTGGAAAGGTTTGTCCTGGTGGTTGAGGGATGCGCATCTGAGCTCGTTCCAGTGTACTTCTGAATTCGGGGAGGGTGCACATTTCTAATACACTACTTTGGTTTCTGCTTTGCCTAAACGGGAGGTTAGGGACTAACCCACCCCTAATCAATCGGCCAGGACTAGGTCTTGTACCGAACTCCAGGGTGAGTGAGACGGCGAGCTCGCTATATCCCCTGTGTAGCCCTGTCATCCCAGTGGGGTGACCTCTTGTTGGGCTCCGTGGTGGGTGGGGAGCAGTGGGGGATGAAAATTATTCCATATATTATGGTAAACCCCTCTATTAATGAAATTATTAGCAAAAGTGGAAAGGAAATAGCCGAGTGTAGTGGTCCTCGCTATTTAGTTATTTATAGAACTGAGGAAGTTCGGAAGTTTAGTACCGTGAACCCGTTCGTTATTCAGAAGGACTTGGATAGTATTGCTGGTTCTCTGAAGGCATGTACTAGATCTCGCAATGGCACACTCCTGGTCGAAGCAGTTTCTAAAGTCTTGAAAGCCAATATGCTTGCGGGGTATCCGGTGCGCGTTGGATTTCATAGGACTCTGAACTCCTCGCGTGGTGTTGTAAACACCAGCGCATTGCATGGTATGTCCAATGAGGAGATTCAACAAAACTTGGAGGAACAAGGTGTGACTAATGTATATCGAGTTCACCGCAAAGAACGAGGTGAACTAGTGCCCAATCATACCCGGTTTCTTACCTTTGATCGGGTAGAACTCCCGAAAGGTTTAAGGCAGAGTATGAAGCTATTGAAGTGAGGCAGTATATACCTAATCCACTGAGGTGTTATAAATGTCAGCGCTTTGGCCACACAAGTGATACATGTAATGGATATACCACCTGCGTTGACTGCGGGGAAGTAAAGCATGGCAATGCATGTACTTCACACACAAAGTTTGTTAACTGCAGTGGTAATCACTCAGCAAACTCCACAGAATGTCCCCGTTTTATGGAGGAGAAGGCGATCCAAGAGATCCGGGTAAGAGAGAGGCTTTCCTTCTTGGAAGCCCGGAAACTCTTGCGTATTGCTAGCCTTCTGTGCCTAGGACCGTTACTTATAGTGCAGTTGCAGCTAAGCCTGTACCTAGACGTGAAATCGCAACACAATTCTGCGAAATAAACGGGGAAGTAGTATCCGAAAGATCACTTACACCAAGACCACAGCCAACGCAACGAACACCAACACGTACAACAGTGAGCTCGACGACCAAGTCCAATCCTAAGAAGAAGGTTTCAGCCAAGTCACCGCCGAAAGCATCTACTTCAAGAACAAGTAAACCGGTAATATATAATGTATCGCCAAGGAAATTTAAGACCTCTTATGACAGAGCGGACTTCCTCAAGGAAAATAGTAAGACCAGTGAAAGGAAAGCTAGGCAGCACAAAAGTCCGCGAACATCTGAGGAATCATCTGGAGAGGACGCCGATCGTCGACCTCCATCTTCGCTGGTCCCAGTTTCCGATCCAGTCGAGAGACCGGATTCGCCGTTACCAGTGCGGAAGCCGTCCTCTTCCATTGACGATGTGGAGCGGGTTGACCCTGTCCTCACTGCCCAAACGACAGTGAGGAAAAGTCAGGAAAAACCTGCTGAAAGTGCTAGCCCAGCCCCAAAGAAAAGGAACAGATTGGTTCGACCACTGGGCAGGTAGCTTTTGTCATGGCAAGTTGATATTGAAAGCAGTAATTTTATGCCTTTTGGTATTTTATTGGTACTTATAGCTTTCTAATCATTTTTACCCATTTGGGCTTATTTATTTTATTGTCATTTTGTTTTGATCTGTTTTTTTTTTAAATGTTGAACAATTTATATCTGACTGTTGCCATGAATTAGTTTTTGTAAGGGCGCTGATGACCACTGCAGTTTAGCGCCCTTAGAAACATATCATCACTACCTTTCAGGTAATGGGGCAAAGGGTAGTTACTCGCAAAAAAGTTGACCAACAACTCGAACAATTGCAAGGTTACTCTTCAGTATAAAACTACACATTCTCTCCTAAGAGGGAGGATTTTGTGCGTACTTACATAGCAAATCCAAGCAATATGGAGCGCTATACGAACGCCGAAATAACGGATATGGTTTTGATCGATGGAAGAGCTGAAGGGAGCTTAACGAACGCATCATTAATTTAGTTTCATTAAAAATAAGAATTGTAAAAATAGTTACAACAATGATAATATTTATTTGTTGAACTTCAGAGCATTTTGTTATGATCTTAATTGTACAGTACCTTCAACCACTTACTGTAAATATCAACAGCTTCCTTTTCAGTTACAAATGCTTTATTTAGTATTATCAAACACGTGAAATGAAATTCTTGTCTCATTTTATAAGCCATTTACTTTTGGTTAATTTATCTATAATTCCTTCATGTTGTTTTCTGTTCCGTTTATCATTTAATGCTTCCATCCTCAATCTCACTAACATTAACTTCCCTCTAAAAGATATAAGTTGCATATGTCCACCAGCTTATTTGCCATCATGGACTACTATAACGGATTTTGGAACACGTTACACACTCATTAACAATAATTAAGCAATAACTCCTTTATTGCGGTTTCATAAGCCAAAAAATTCTTAATAGTAGCAAACAAGTTACTGCGGAGTACACCGGTATGTTTACAGTTACAGCACGCGGCACGGTGTGTAACCTATACCTGTGAACTGCGACAGCGTGAGCCACGCTTCGTTGTTCCTGTCACTTCCTAATCCACAATCATTCTGGAGCATTTTTCCGGCTCTACTGGCGGTTATAACTATCTATATATGTCACATAGAAGCTCAGAAACTACTTCTATATGTTCGTTAGATGTCATTTTGAAGCACCCTGTATATATGTGTGTGTGTGTGTGTTCCTCATATACTTCTATACTATTGCACCAATTTCCACTACACCTGGTGTAGGTAAACTTTGATACAAGTCGAACATTACTGTTTAGAAATGTTTCAAATCTCACAACATTTAACACAGTTCATAATTTAGATTTTTGGAATGCCTTATAAGCTGTACCCTTGGGAAGTATGCAGTTCGAAAATTGACAACATGAGAGTAGTCATTGTTCACGAACTCTCAAATTATCATCAAGCTTAAGAGTCAGTTGTAATATTCCTTAATGTCTCCTGTGACATGAATCATGCTCCATTTAAATATCCGATATTGCGATTTCAGTAAAGATACATATTTTCACGTTCTAAAGTTTTACTATGTATATCTATGCCTCTTTATATGAACCGAATAACTGAAAAACAAAAAATTGCTAAGAGACCAAATTTGGTATTGATTCCATTATCTTCCAAACACACAACACGAAGACTTCGAGTGAATCCCTCCGTTCTCAAATAATTGATATGTAAAGTGTTCTTTATTTTTGTTTTCTCGAAAATGCCCTCTAACGTGTTTTTATAAAATATTTTATGTGTATGTTACGTCCACGAATATATAACTGGCGAACCATAAGAGATAGAAGATATCCTACTACACAATTCTATAGATATTGCTAAATATGTGAGCTTAACATTTTTGGCTAACCATTTCTGAGATACTCTTGGCTATTGGCTTGAATTTTCAAATTCTTTATCTTCTTTCAAGTGGTAGGTTTCTGTTCCTATTTCTTCTCCAGAGTTATGAAAAGAGCATGAAATTTACAGTTATCGCTACACATCGCTGTGTCCTATTAATACTGTCGCCAAGGCATTGTTGTACCGCTAGCTCAAGTTGCAGCCGGCGAGTGGGCGAGCGCTGAACACTTGCTGACAGAGAGAGATAGGTAGTTTCGTCTTTCTCGCTGCATGGTGATTGTTATCGAACGACTGACTAAATTCTAGAACAATGACTGGAGGTATAACAGCCGGTAAAGTGTTAGTTACTAGTGAGTTGCGAGTTGAGCTGTTAATTGTGTGTGTGCAGCTATTTGAAGTGTATTCCAAGTGATTTCTTTAATTTGTTTACGTGCAGCGAGGATAAATAGAGAGACCTTGAAGTCTGCGTTGGTATATGTTACGTCATTCTGCTGCTGTCAGGATTGCATAAAGTGTGTTTTACTAGTAATAAAGAGCATTTTAAATGTCTGCAAACAGGACTTTTAATTCTACTAACCCACAAAGTCACAATATACAGAAATCAAACATGTGTAAATATGTAATTAAACCATTTATGAATCACTTAATAAGATTAACATGAATATAAGAATAAGTTATTTTAACTGTATGTCGAGTAATAATAATAATAATAATAATAATAATAATAATAATAATAATAATAATAATAATAATAATAATAATAATTATTATTATTATTATTATTATTATTATTATTATTATTATTATTATTATTATTATTATTATTATTATTATTATTATTATTATTATTATTATTATTATTATTATTATTATTATTATTATTATTATTATTATTATTATTATTATTATTATTATTATTATTATTATTATTATTATTATTATTATTATTATTATTATTATTATTATTATTATTATTATTATTATTATTATTATTATTATTATTATTATTATTATTATTATTATTATTATTATTATTATTATTATTATTATTATTATTATTATTATTATTATTATTATCATCATCATCATTATTAAATTCTCGTCTCTTTGTATGGAATGGTGATGGTTCCAGAAGGGCGCATGTAGGTAAAAACAAATGACGGTAATATAATGAACAGAGAGGACACTACCTCGACTCCATTTCCGTCACCACGTGTAGTTCTTCAGTGTTATAATCTCACGGCGCCTAAACCGGATGGGGGGTCAGGAAACAAGGGCAGGGCGATCTTAATGGCAGACAATGATCCATGCTCAACAAAATCACCTCATCATATAAACCTATGAATTGCTAGCAACATTTATACATTGATTCTATCACAGATGTCATTAGAAATACGCGTTTTGAGGAACGTTTTAGCCCCCAAAATGTGGTTTACAAAACAATAGACTATTAGACAGAAGGATTAGTAAATAAATCACCAAGTGTTATACAAGCACACTACCGTTCAATTTTTGGATCGGATATTATTGCATTTTCAGTTGACCTCAAAACATGAATTGTTGATGACATTTGTATACTATGTCGATTGTTTGGGTGGAATAAAATAACTCAGCTTCTTATAGTTATGTCGTACAAAACAGAAAGACATATGGCTGTCACAATTCGCTTCAAAAGCACATAAATTAGTTGCCTGGAATCAAAGCGAAATATAACTAAAACTTTAGTTTTTCAGGAGAGGCAAAAGCCTATTGCAAATTATGCTACTATAAGTGAATAGGACCAATTACTTCATCATGAATTCTTACAAAACCATCTTTAAATGAAGAGCAACGTTTTCGTGGTGTTTTTCGGAAATTATAAGGGATTGAAGATGTAGAAAATTCACTTTGATTCTTAGTTATGGATGAGATGAAACTTAAATCTCATCGGCTTAGATAGAGCGCAATTTGCCATCAAAATAAAGCTGATCGCTTGAAAACGGATACATAAGTACCATTGAGAGCTAAACGTTGATTTTAACACATTGATACATGTTTCAACAATACATGTTTAGCCTCATTATTACAGTAATTCAGACAAAATATACATTTAATAGTAATCACAAATTTCAAGAAATTTCTTTGAAAACAAAGAGAATTCTGAGAAGAAATTGTGTTCTGTAATTTTGTTAAATTTTATGTAACAAACACGATATGCGCCTGTTAAAATAAATTACTGGTAACTTATATAATACAAACAAATAAATTAACTTTGCTGTTTTGTGGCTCAGAAAGTATAATTTCAAGTTTTCTGAATTTCTACACATACTTCTGGACCCTTCCTCAGCAAGATCCTCACAAAACAGCAGAAATAATCAACACATACATCGAGTTTCTTGGAAATTTCTGTAGGTATCAAAAATTTCCCAAACCCAATTTTTCCTGATTTTTAGAAAGTGAGGTTGCATTCTAAACCACAAAAATTTAAAGTCAATGCAGGAATTAATACATTGATTTTACCATCCGTCCTTCCGCAACCAAATATCACTTGAATTTCATTTTTCATTGCCGTATTCATCACAGATTTCGGTATAGTTTTGTATAGGCTTCAATTTCGCTACTCAGCCAATACAGCTTAAAATTACGAGGGCTGTTCAATAAAGAATGATCACATTTTTTTTGACAACGTGGCTTTACTCATCCTCATAATTTTGACGGTCTTCTCAAAATAGTCTCCCCTGAATGCGATACAGTTATCCCAGCGTTTCTGCCAGTCTTCAAAGACACGCTGGAAACCATTTTTGAGAGATCCTTCAAAATCACCTCCGCAACCTTCACCACTGCTTCTGATGATGGATAATGCCTCCCACGAAGGCGTTTCTTCATGTTAGGGAATAGAAAACAGTCACATGGGGCTAAATGCGAACTACAGGAAGGGTGAGAGATGCACTTCACGTTGATTTTTGCAAGATATTCAGCAACAACATTGGCAATATGCGGCGCATTATCGTGGTGCAGCACCCAGCCTGCTTCACGCAAATGTAGTCTTTCTCGCCTGATATTGACTTGCAATGTTTTCAGGACATCCCTGCAGTATTGTCCAGTTACGGATGTGTGTAAGTACACACATGTTCTACGTTCATTGTCGCACCCGGGAATGCACATTAGACACATCCATGGTACCATCACCATATGTCTCACTCAACTGCCGATGAATTTCAATATGTGTCACATCACGAAAATGGAGAAAACGAATGATTACACGCCGTTCTTGCAATGAAAACGTCGTCATTTTAAGTATCAGAACAGTCCTAACTCTCGTCGCTGCCACTAGAGGTCTATGCACTGTAGAGTACTGCCATCTCTGTCACGCATTTACAAAGAGTCTACGTGTATTTTTCTTTAAAAAAGAAGAAGTTCCTATCTGGCCCTAGTCCTGAAAAAATAGGAGGTGTTATAACTTGAACGCACTTTGTATTTGTATGTCAACATATTCATTGCTGTAATGCTATTGTTTATTGCTTTTGTTTACTGATTTGTAAGATCGTGACAGGACTTATTTATAAAGCCATAAATATTAATAACTTTATGGTCTAACTGCATGTGAAATTTTCAAAAATCAAGAACTGGTCTCTCATTTTTGGGAACCAATGTGAAGAATGGTGTTATCATATTCTAAGTTAAAAATAAGCAAAACAGAATAGAAACATTGTCACCACAAGCCAAATCTAAGCCTTTCAATTTCCAAGGAGTCATTTCGTTAATGGGATATCAGATATACAATTACAGTACAACCTTTTAACAAACGATAACTTGGAAAATTTCAGGCTTTTTCCGTAACAATTGGTCAAGGTAAGATTAATTATAAGAATACCGACCGTGAGTGTCATCAAACAATGACCAGTAATATGAATAAAAATAATCGACTTTGAAACCCTGTATTAAAACCTGACTTTTTTTTTTTTTTTTTTTTTTTTTTTTTTGCAATTTTCGTCCTCCAACGTTAAGTCATATTGGACGGTGAATGAATTGGGAAAAAGGATGCTCAAATGAGTCCAGCGTCCATGGAGCTTTGAGTTACCTGATATTCGTCCTTCAGGATAAGTGAAAACCCCGAAAATTACTTATCCAGGTAACTCAACTTGCCCGAGATTCGAACTCGGGACCTCCTGAACGTGAGGCAGACATGCTATCATCTACGCTACCGAGGCGGGCTTGACATCATTTGGTATCTATTTCATTCAAATGAGAAAAGTGAAGACATCTTGATTTTTTGTGTAAAATATCGCACCTGCAACAAAAGTGAATGAATACTCATTTATAGATCAATAGTTAATATTTATAAGATTTTTCAAAAGGGAAGTCATAGTCGCTACATGGGTTGGGGGCCACTTTGTACACTGCGTCCCAGTGTCCCATTGCGGGCAGAGTGATACAAGTTTAAATGCTCTCCACGTATGTTATTAAGGCACGAAGCCTGACCCTGTAGCACCGGACCTCCCCGAATAAGTGTTCTGGCCAGCGGCCTTATATACAACTTGCCATGCCCGTTTTGTATCCTTGAGAGTTTTCTACATGAAATGTTCAATTGTTATGAATTGATGCTTAAGGATTTTGATGGAAATGCTGAATTGGTTTATTAGGATAATAGTTTTGATATGTTTGATAATAATTTAAAATTTCAGGCCTTTATAAATAAGTAAAAAAAAAAAAAAAACAAGTATAAGAGTACAAAGAATTTGGCGCTTTTATCAGTCTATGAATAGGCCAAGTATCAGTTATTTCACAAGAAGTATATTAATACGAGTAAAATGACTTGTGCTATACTTAAGGTACATAAACCTTGTTTATCAACTTTCGAAGTTAAAATATTTATATCCTTAGAAATAAATGACAAAAAACAAATTTAATATGACACACGAACTTTATTTCCTATACGATTTATTATTAATTACTTTCTCTTAAGAAATTTGTTGCTCTAGTACGTATATTGCTTTAATATCGACAATTTCAAACAGAAATGTTCGAGGAAATACACGATTTAGATTCCCTGAATACATAGAATTTCTTTAACTGTAGCATCTATATGTGTATGAGTAATTATATACTTTACCTCTTGGACATCTAACGAGAAGGGAATTTCTAGGCATCAGAGAGTGACCATGTCTTTTAAAACTTGACTAACACTTAAAATGTACAGTATCCCCAAATTCTCTTGCACTTAGAAGGAAATTCAGAACAATCGTTTTTACAAGTGTTTATTCCAATTAAGTTGAAGAAGACCAATAGACGTTTCTACTAATAGTTTTACAGGAAAGTGCAATACATACTTTTTAGATCACGTACGAACCATATTTTGGTTTATGTCGGCTGTGTTCAGATAGATAAAGTGGTGAATGTGAAGTATTGGAGACAAATACAGAAATCAGATTTGAAGTCATAAAGCGTGTCAGCTAACAGTGGCTATACAACTCTGACAGCTTTTGTCACTGGAAGTTGCTGACATAGCTTCAGAAAACCTCTAGTTCTCTTTGTGAAATTCTTATCGTTAGGAACTCTTTCATTTATGTAACCGCTGTTATAAATAATTCCATGGAAATATTTTGGATAGTTAACTTGTGAGTAAAATACAAAATATAGGCTTACACGTTACAGAAAATGAAGTGTGCCGTGGATGTCTCGCAAACATAGATTTACATACATCCAATGCGGCTAGCACACTTGAGGAAGAAATGTTCCAATGAAGGATATGTGAACTTAGCTTACTACATCCTCAGCAGAGCCAGGAAGTTCGTAGAGTCTGTCTAGTGAACGCAAGTGCAGTTTCCCTCTCAAAGGAAACTCACCCTCACGCCCACTAATGACCGTCATAAAGCTGTCTCCACACTTCAGAAATGGAACACTGTCGTTGAGGACCAATAGCAACCCTGATTTTCTCGAAGTGACAGTCGTATGTCTACTCCACGTGTAGTCTCAGTTGCCAAAGTTCCAACTTCCAATTGATCTGTTTCATTACGTGCAGAAATTCGTTGTGTATCACGATGTGGAGACCATGGGAGGGAAATGCATTGGTAAATGCAGTAGATAACTTTGAGTCAAGTGAACATAATCAAAGTGAAGACAATAGTGTGAATAAATGGTCCGAATTATATTACTGGAAAAGCCTCAAAAAATAAAGTTATAACGGGAACTGTCTCTAAGCAAATTCAAGCGCTTGTTTTGAACACATATAAATATGTGCTGACAAATAATCTTGGTAAGGGGTCATGCAATGAACCTGATGATAAATTCTGGGTATTCACAGAAATACAGTAAGAAATATTGTGACGAAAGGAATACCACTGACGCCGATCAAGTGTGAAAACAAAAGGAAACATTTTACTAAATTAGATAATTTCACATGCGACTTAATTCGTCAAGAAATTTATAGATTCTATGCAAAAGGGAGAGCGCCCACCTTAGACGAATTGGTTGCAAATTTGCAAGAAATTTGTGATTTTCGTTATGGGCACTGCAGTTTGCGCGGTCTCCTAGAGGAGCTGGGCTTCAAAGACCGCACTTTGAGTATATATATCGTCAACACTAAGGAAGTTTTGCAGTAATTGACATAAGATAATTTATTTAGACGAAACTTCGTACGATACCCATGACGTATTGAGAAAGGTGGCAACCTTGCAGAACGGTCTGGGAGAAGGAGGGTCTATGTTGTTAAACGATTATAAGTGTTCGTGAAAGGCAGCGGCCGTCCTGCACATGAGTTAACTAAACAGACTCTACTACCCGCCGTTCCGTATGCAGGATGCGACGGATCATGCCCCGGCATCCAAGGAAGTCATAGATAAAGCGTGTGGAGGAATGTCTTTTTCTTGAACCTAATTGGGGTTTAGTGTACTATCTTTGTAAATATGTTCTTTGGAATAATGTAGTGCTGTTCTAAGATCGCCGTGTTATTCAGTATCCTGGCATTCCTATCCTAATATTTGGTGCCGAAACCCGGGAGTAAATTTGGCCCCATCTCAAGGAGATTGTTGAGCGAGTGTCCGTTCTCTTCATGGGATGACGCATCGAAAACGACTCTCGATTTTGCGTTCCCATTTTTCTCCTTTTTAACTAGCTGGTGTGGCAGGTAGAACCTCTCAGTTGGTGTGGCTGCTTGGTGGGGAGCATGGTGGAAGAGAATGGTCGAGACCATTAAACGCTGCCTGAGGAAAGTATTAGGCAAAGCACAATTTACGGAGGAAGGCCAAACACGGTCCTGATGATGCCTGAAAATGCCCTGAACTCCAGACCTATAATGCAAGGAGAAGTAGCCTCTGAACCACTGACACCAGCACACTTTCTTTGTGGAGCAAAACTAACAACAATACCCAATTGACCTGAGCCTATGACGAGTTTCTCGCTAACAAGAGAATTCAGGAGACAGCAGAAGTTGGCTGACGATATATGAAAACGTTGGTCCAGGGAATACTTCACTCAACTGAAAGGTTTCCATGAGGTCCGACAACCCCAGAAAAAGTCTCCCCAGCTGAGAATCGGAGATCTTGCTCTCATCCACGAACCAGTCCGTCCAAGGCATATGTGGAACAAAGGCTTGATAGTTGAACAGCATGAAGGGATGGCAGCATTAGGACAGCTAGCCTTCACACCGCAGATGGAGGCACGATCGGCTGACCCGCCCAACTGGTCTTCCCTTTGGAGATTGACGAGGGTGGGGAGGATGTCTTCTTTGGAATAAATAGTATCCATCTCCTAACAGAATGCACGGCGCAGGGGCTTAGAAACCGTTTGCCCAGAGAACAAAAATGTCATATGAAGGCATTCGTAAATGCACGCCTATTTAGATCATTATGTATAACATACAAATTCTTATGTAGTATGTACGGGTTTGTCTCTGGCTGATCTCATTATTTAAATAGGGACATTGTGGCAACACCCAAACAATTATAACAGGGGTTTTAATATTTCCTGATCGAATGTAAAACAATACCTAAATAATAAAATTAATGTCTTAAATATCTGAAGACTCTTACTAGACAAAATACCAAAGAAGGAATTTTATTACATATTTAGTCTTTTGCGGCCATATTATTAAAAACAATAAAGTACTTCTAATGCCTTTCAAATGAAAAATGTATTCTACGTCCCTCGAACAAGATTTATGCTGCGAAAATGTTCCTTCGACCTCACATGATGAGATCGGGGCATATTTGAAATATTTTATCAGTTGTGTATCAGTATCATAGGTTTCGTTGGGATCTAAAAGTGCATCTCGTATGCGGTAAATCTCACCGAACCCTGCAATTCTTTTCAATTATACTTTTCATTCCTATCTTTATTTCAGGTAGAATGCTCGTGAATTGGTAAATCCGCTTTGACAGTTCTACATGCCGCTCAGATTTAGTCAGCTCCATACCTCTGGGCTGTAACAGTGTGATAGTTTTGGGTAACTCTTTGAACAAATGTGCAATCAATAATATATTTCTGCGAAAATGTTCGTTCCTAGACGTTTGGCAGTTTGTATGCTGGAACTTCCATTCCGTTTCTAAATTAGCTAATAGCGAAACAATTTTGTCATAATGTTCGGCATAATAGGTTACAGCCTCTAGCTAATTTCCCCATCTGGTGACAACTGGCCGTGTTGCTAGCGATATGTCTGGTGCTAACTCTCTGAACAATGCAATACTAAAAGAAGTCTTAATGGGAAGCATCGGTGAAATTTCGTCAAAAATGACAAAAAAACGACATTTTCCGTTTTTTGCGTTAAAATTATGTTTAAACATTGTAGTTTCAGAATCTGCCGTCAGTTAGGCCCTAGCGCCATTTAAAGAGCTGCTACGTCATTATTTAAATGCCCATGTGCGGGTGGGCGTGGCCATTTATATTGCTTTTGCTAGTGTGTCCCAAAGAAATTAATGGAATTCTCACGTTTAAACTACGCGGTTTGATTCCATACGCTGTGGTAATAGGCAGAGACATCTTCTGGATGTTTGTGGAAGCTACTGAACCTGCCTGCTACCATTTTTATATATTATTTACCACTTACTACTTTTGAAAGTAAACAAATATTTCCACTGACATTTGTGAAATACGGTTTACATGCAAGTGAAAGCTATGGATAGCAGCTTATACTAAATTATTATTGTTTAGAATAGGAACAAAGCCTGACTTGTTTCTGTTTTATAGAAACAGAAATTATCTTCTGAAAATAAATTTATTAATACATAACATTGGCATATCACACTCAAATCATCAAAATGACCATTGGCTCTTTATTCCTCAAATAATGCTTTAAACGGCCTTAATTCTTTTGCATTTTTCCCACTTCTATTAGTTTTATTTAATGTAATAAATTATTACAGGAGGAGCAAAAGTAAAATAGCTAAAGTTTTCAGAGTAGTGAGGCCCAGTATTGGAAATTGTGAGTTTTCTGTCATTTGAGCTACGGTGTTCAACCCCTTCAGAGATTAACAGTACTAATAGAGATTGAAGTGCTACAGCGGAGAGACAAGGGACAATTTCGAACGAATTTTCCAAAGAAGTGCAGTTGATATGGTAATCGAACCATCTCAGAACATTTTCAACACTTATTGCCATTAGGGTTCTAAGTTCCAGATTGGTGCACAAAATGTGAGGGTCCCCAAAATCAATAACAAGTATGAAGAGAATGTCCATAACCGGAAGTTGAAATATAGTTGAAGAGCAACGCTTGTGTGGATACGCCTAGCTCATGCATCAGCGTGTAACTCCGAAACGAAACTCCGTCCACACGTTTATTAGCCAAATCATTTGACTTGATTGGCGACAGTCAGGCAACGCATGTCCAAACGACACAGTGGTCAAAGGAGAATTATTTACGATAAATAGCTCCATTCACGTGACTACCGTTAATGTTTATATATAGCGTTGTCAGGCGTCACTTACAAAGAGCATATTATTTTAGAAGTTTGCGTTAATCCAGATAAACCTTTGGATAAAAGTATTAATTGCCAATATCCTTGATGGCACAAAAGATACAGAAAACGGAATTCAAATATGTTTTAACTGTGGATCGCCAATGCTGGTCGTGAAATTCCATAACTTTTCCATGAAATCGCTAGCAATAGCGTAGGTTCTATAAAGCAAAGTTACTAATTCAACAGAAATAGTCATTAAAAGACATTTTAAAATTTTCAACACATCAAGAGTTTTGTTATATTATGACGTTTCTGTAGTGGGTTACCCGAAATTGTCAAGATATAGATTTTAAGGGTCATAAAAACATATGTTAATCAAAATCATCAGATCGATTTTTGAGAATTGCCAATTCTGGGCATGATTAGTGACCATCAATGCAGAAACTACTTCACAATAGCCCAAGCTATGGATTTCGTTACTGATTGGACAGTATGTTCCTGGCATAGGACGAGAGCTTCTGTCGGCGTCAGTCGGAACAAACTTTGGTCAGAAAGGACATTGAGGTACTAAGGTTCGCCGTACCGTGACATAGAACTTCCCGGTCTATTCAAAATTTTACTTTATCCTACAGTGTTTGGTGAGTGACATTAAGCCTAAGTTATCCTTGACCTTTTATTATACAGAACACATGAGGATACAGTGGAGTGGAACTCTCCCAGAAAAATTGTGAAATGAATATTATAAAAGGTGTAATATCTTATAATGTACTGAGAGCCAACAACAACAACAACAATAATAATAATAATAATAATAATAATAATAATAATAATAATAATAATAATAATAATAATAATAATAATAATAATAATAATAATAATAATAATAATAATAATAATAATAATAATAATAATAATAATAATAATAATAATAATAATAATAATAATAATAATAATAATAATAATAATAATAATAATAATAATAATAATAATAATAATAATAATAATAATAATAATAATAATAATAATAATAATAATAATAATAATAATAATAATAATAATAATAATAATAATAATAATAATAATAATAATAATAATAATAATAATAATAATAATAATAATAATAATAATAATAATAATAATAATAATAATAATAATAATAATAATAATAATAATAATAATAATAATAATAATAATAATAATAATAATAATAATAATAATAATAATAATAATAATAATAATAATAATAATAATAATAATAATAATAATAATAATAATAATAATAATAATAATAATAATAATAATAATAATAATAATAATAATAATAATAATAATAATAATAATAATAATAATAATAATAATAATAATAATAATAATAATAATAATAATAATAATAATAATAATAATAATTACAAAGCACATGAAATTGCCTCTGTTAACATTTGTAATACCTTGGTTAGGGCCCGATCCACCATCCTTCCTACACGTTTCAAGAGACATTGTATTTCCATGTAAAAATAGTTCGTACATTTTGTTGTCTTCATGTTGCATTTGGGATGACATGAAGTTGAAAACCAACATTGGTATTTATCGGACGTTTCATTGTTTAGTTTTGCTGTTTAGAAAATACAGTAATTTTTCAAAATTTTCTCTTTGGGATTTGTGGGTTTTAAAGTATTTTGCAGTGAACACTTTGGTTTCCGATATAGTCCTCCTGTGTCACTATTTAAGTGAGAGAGAAGGTAATTATAACTAGAAATCTCTACCTCAGCTTAACTCTCTTATGTTGCATGCACCGAACGCACTCGTAAGCGTTCTTCTTAAGCAATTGTTGGCAGTTGTAATATTTCTGCTTTCTGGTTAAGCCTCTACATTCTGAACATCCACTTCAAGGCCCATACTTTGATAAACCAAGACGCTAGGCGTTGCGCAAGCCTCTAATCTAATACTGATGCCAATTTAATTAGCCCTTATTAATTGAATTCTGTACACAAATAGACTAGGCAGTGGAGGAGGGTCTTAGAGAAGCAAACTCCTGTTCTCTAATTGAACGCGGTACCAATGTTAAGTCCCGATTACAGTAGCAATAAAAGCACATCTTCTGTGGTGGAATAGCGCCTGTGATTCGTGTTCCAATATTCCTTTTAAAACTTCTATAACGCTTTTAACGGAGCGGCAAAAATTTGGATTGCTAAGGGAAGCAAGTGCATTAAGCTTGGTAGGCCCAAACCCCTTAACTTAGTCTGCTCCATATCCTGTCCTTACACTTTTTAATTACTCAAAGAGAAGGACAGAGTTTTCAAGCTACCAGCAAAACACTAAAAGATCCTTCCACTTGAAATTCTCTAGTTGTCCAAAATAAAGCTTAGCTCTTTATTCAGTCGGATTCAAATCATCAGCAGACTCACTCATACACATATATACGTTCAGAAGTAATTGAAATACAAAGGTAGATACCCTATCATTTCCAAAAAATGAGGCCTGAGTGTTGGTGCCTCAATGGAGCAGTTCGGAGCACATTACTCGGATTCAAATTAATAGACATATTTACAGTGTATTGAGCATATCAGTGCATGTAAAATTACACATCAGGTAATTGAAAACTGAATTAAACTGTCAGTGTCACGCGTCCTTCTCATAAACCTCTTGTCCAAATTACTCTTCCGAACTCTTATTCATCTACTCATCTCGTATTAACCGGGAAAAGAGTTTGTGGAAATGGTTTTGTTACATACTGTGGGAAATAGAGTAATATAGTGCGCTTAAGAGATAGTCCAATGTTTTAAGAGCTGGTCTTTAAGAGATGGTTCTGAAATGCCGTTCTGTATACATATATGCTCAAGAGAGAGCATCCTATTCGAGAAAATTATAAGTATTTGAAGACAGTGCAGTGTGTCTTGGTTAAAGAATGTCATTCTATTTAAAAAATTTTGATAGATATAATATATGTATAATTATTTCGATCTGAATTAAATTTATCAGGTTACTAAATCCACAGTTATATGGATATTAATAAAAAAAATCCTAATCGATTCAAATTTGCCGGACACATATAACTCAGACTGACAACACTAATACAATTCTAATACTGCTTTTTGAACAATAACTTAATTTGCTAAAGGTAGAATAAATTGGGCCATTAAATGAGTGATCAGTAATACTTATCGAACACACAATGGCGTTAATATAAACATCACGAACCCGATAATTAATGTTACAATAAATAATAGAAGGTCTTCTTTTAGCCACCGCATTAATAATAGTAATCAATAACGTATATTTAAGGCCGTGTCCTCTAATAACAATAAACAAAGACTAATGGCTTATAAACTGATTTCTCGGTCAGAGATGTGGCACAAAGTACAAGTCAGCTGCAGAACTCATCGGTTACTGTTTACATCAAATTTTCATTCAGATTACTCGCGTTTACTGTAACTGAACCCTCTATTTCACCTTCTCTGAAATATCCCTCCAGATGTGTCCAAATGCGTCTAACGATTTAATAAACAGAAACATGACTTACAGAACTTTAATATGTTGGCATTTTTCGATATCGAACAATGATATATTAATTTTGGCAAAACTTTAAAAAACACAATCAATGAAACAATAAGCGACCTGTATTGAACAACATCCTTTAAAAATTCATCAAGCAAATGCCTGAAGTTGGTTTAACCTGTCCATTACAAATATACAACCACAAGTGAATAAGTTAGTGGGGTACATCAACGATCCTTGTTTTTTCCTTTTGGGTGAAGTTTCAAAACTTTATAACATAGATTATTGTGACTTTGTAGGTTCGTAGAATTATAAGTCCAATATGCAGAAATTCCAAATGTTCTTTATTTGCGTAGAAATACACTTCGTAGCAGCAGAATTACATCATATACATAACACCATCTACCAAGGTCGATGTCCACACAAACAGCGTTCTGATTACATCAGCTCTCGTGACAACAACAATCTACAATTGTTTACTCCTTACTGTGTTTACTACTGTTCACGACTGACTCTTGGCGAGTCGTCGCCTTCTTAACTACCTCATTGATAAATTCGAGAGATATTTGGAACAAATAAGAAGTCGAATGTTCTATTACTGGAACCTTCCAGACGTAAAACTCTATCTGGGCCGGCAAGTCCTTTATTTCCGTGATATACTATCCGTCTGTTAATTATCTGCGCTATCTTTATTTGCCGGCTCTTTGTGTACACAAGCAGCGCTGTCACGATCGGGTTCGCGACATTATTAATAAACGGCTTTACTGGTGTATAGAGAGAATTAATTTTTAGACAAAGCCCAAAGTGGTTTTCGACAAGGATATTGAACTCTTGACCTTATCATTCTAAAATGTGAAGTATATAATGACTTCACTAATAATCAATACCTAATCTGAATTTGACAGGGCTTAGCACACAGCGTGGCGATCTCATATCCGCCGTATACTACTCGAATATTAAATGGCAGAAGGATATCAGTCTTCAATACAAATTATTTAAAAGCAAACTTCGAAGCAATAGACGTAACGGACATTTCTCCCAGTGTTCTTCCCCGGAAAATGGAGTCAAACAGAATTCAATTAGTGTAATTCTTACGTGTAATGCTACTCACTGTTGGTAACAGTAATAAACTTTCGTCCATTAAATCTCTAGTTCAAGTTTACTTCTCCTAAATAATCAAAGCCGACTTGTAAAGACATAAATCATATTATACAGCGATGACTTAATAACTTGTTGCACCCCTTGAACTGGAGCCGCTATAAAGGATTCAATTTCACGCATATAATTCAGGATATATCTTCTTCTCAGCTTACAACCACTTACTGTATCCCCAACTTATTGGAAAACTTTAAACTCCTGTAATAAATGGCTACTTTTCGACACCATAATCTCACTTCAACTGTTCATCTGAAGCTCATTAAAGCTCACTCTGACCAATGACTCAACATACTGCACATTTTATCAGCAGGATCATGGAGAGCTGCCCTCAGTGTGTTACTATGCACTTATAAATCTTCCATAAAGCAGAAATATGTTCGTTTCTGTAGTTGCCAGTTCGCAAAATTTTAGAAATTACTACAATAATTGACTCAATTCAGTGTTCGGCACCGAGAATTGCTTGAGTAACCCTTCAAACGAGTCCATTAAAATTCCATAATTTAAAGCTAACGTACTTCCGGCGCAAATTAGAAAGTGAATCTTAGGTTCATCATATGCAACACGTACTCCATCAAAATCATTATCCCTATCCCTTGAAGATTCCTACTAACAATTTAGGAAATGTAACAGAATCAGCACAACCTTGAGATTTTAAAATTCTTTTCTCAGTTTATTTCGAGCAACTTAACATTACTCTAAATATGTTCCCTAATTCAATAACTCTGATATATATCACTGAAGCGTATCATCTTAACTTATATAACACCGACTAGACCATAGCGACTTTCATTTAACAAACTGCATGCAATTTATGCTACATACAACCTTCAATCTTGGCAATACCAGTGCTGAATTATGGAAGTAAGGCATGAACCATAAGGAAAAAGAGCAATAGTAACGATACAAGCTGCCAAGATCAGATACTTTAAGATCAGTTCGGGATGTCAGAGATAAGGTCGTATCAGAAATGAATTAATTAACAGAGGAATTGGGGGTGCAACTATTAATAGAGGAAACAAAAGGTATAGAAAAAATGGGTGGAAATGTTCCACAGAATAACAGAAGTGCCAAAACAAACTTAATTAGGCACCTAAAGGACGAATATTAATAGACGTCCCGAGAAAAGATGACTTCAAGAAATATGAGGCCGGAAGTAGAGGTAACTAGAAGATACATCTTCAAGGATAGGTTCAGAATAGACCGGTATCAATGGGTGTGCAGCGGTATTACCTGAACACTATACAGTATAGTCTTTTCGTTTACCTCTCTCTGCTCTTTCAAATATGTCGCAGTTCAATTTTCATCACAATATTATATGCTTTAAAATGGTAACTGTATAACACTTTGAGACTCATTTGAGTGCTCAGTTCTTCAAAATATTTTTTAACGAATTTCAGGAATTGTACACTGAAAAGCAAACTTTGCTATATCATTATCGTTTTTATGGATACTGGTGATCAGGTAGTTAAAGAAATCAGCAGACACTCCCCTCTGGGTATCAAGATTTGCTCAATTATATCTAAACGTCTTGTACTGAACGTGGAAGCAAATGTGGAAAACTCCATCTAGAAATAAGTCGATATTCGTTTGATCCACATAGACCAAAGTTGTAGTAAGGTGACTTAGTATTGCACATACCTCTGCAAAGTACAGACATCTCGTTAACTGTGACCTTACTCCCATGCGCAACCTCTGTATATGGAACCCCAAAGTGGATTATTTCGCCACAGCTGCATTTGCTATTTCTAAAGCAAGGAAAGGTGCCTACAAGACGCCCAAAGCTCAGGACAGCAAATAACTTCAAACTTTATGAAGTCCACGAATTCTGCTATGAAAGTAAGTATATAGTACATAAAAATGTTGAATATATATATTTTCCTAATTTAAAATAGAGTATTTTTCATTTTAGTTCAGCCTGTATTTTTGAAAATCGCCATATGATCATAGCTAAAACAACAGATATAGAAAAATGTTTCTGACAATTCGAAGCAGCAACAGAGAATACACATGATATGTTTAGTTCCAAAACATTATTTGTGTGGTATAATAAAGTCTACGTTTTTGTGCATTAAGATTGTGTCTGTTTACCTCATACGAATGCAAGTTACGCAAAAGTAATTCAGAATTAAAAATATTTCATAACCTACTCACAGAAAATTTCATTCATATTTCTCGTTCACATAAAAATAAACAAAGTTTAACAAATATCGTTGAACCCCCTGTTTAATAAATCCAGATGTTCGCAAAATTTATAATCTAAGAGTAATGTGGTGTTACTTTTACCTGAACGACTTGTGATGCATTCTCTGAAGATTCCGAGATCAAATAAAAAATTTGGCTATTTGAATTTCATTTTGAAGCTATACATGCACAGCCACACACACCTGCCTTTATACAAATTTCTTTCGGGAAGAAGTCAGCGTGCCGTAATGTTAAAAAGGAATTTTCAATTTTTATACGTAGTAGAGAGAGCAAAAAAGTATCAGGACAAAGAAGATTTTCTTATCCCACAGGTATTTTTTATCAATTTTGTTTATTCGTTTTTAATCAAACGTTTAATATTAGATAGGACTGTGATTCTGTAAAATGAAATACTCAATTAACTATACTTTCGTCACATTTTTGGCTTTTAGTTACGAGGGTCGGTTGATAGGTCACGGGCATCACAAAAAGATGGCGTCATTGGGCCATTTTGACGGATAGCATCATATAGTTTAAACTTGCTTTTGTGCATGGTTACATAGCTTGTTTAGTTTCTAAATGATAGCATGTTTAACAAGACAAGTATAGAGGTTTGACGTAAATGGAGGACTTGCAAAAAGAGTAGTAATTAAATACTTGCATTTGAAAGGCTTAAAGCCTAAAGAAATCAGGGAAGAAATGGACATTGCATACAAATACTTTGCCCCTTCATATACAATGATTAAATGTGGGTTGCAGAATTGAAAATTAGACGTACGAGCACTACTGATGAGCCCCCCTCTGGATGACTCGAAGTCAACTCCTGAGATCATGAAAGGAAAAATGATCCTTTAGTACTGAAAGACCGCAGATTAAAGTTATTTGAGTTAGCAAAGGCTACAAACACATCAAAAGAACGCAAGTTAATATTTCAATGTTTTGTCCTTTCACAAGGTCAAGTTGGATGCCGCGTTTGTTGCCACCTGATCAAAAGCTGCAAAAAAATTGTCTATATTAAGAATTTGGAACTCTACCGTAAAAATCCCAGTGAATTTTTGAGATGACTTATTACCATGAATGAAAATTGATAATATTACTATACTCCAGAAAGTAAATCAGGGTCAAAAGAGTGGATTGCACCAGGTGAATCAACACTTATAATCCTAAGTCAATTTTGACAGCTAACAAGTTTATGGCGAGTGTTTTCTGGAATGCACAGGTAATTATTTTTTATGATTACTTGGAAAAGGGTAAAAGTATTACTGGTCACTACCATAGAAGCTTACTTTAATGTTTGAGGGATTAGGTGAAAAGAAAAATAACTGTCTCACTTTCCTCTCGGGCAGTCAGCCAGGTGAAAAGATGATTAGATATCAACGTTTCGGGAGTGTACATCTCTCCCATGATCAGCATATTTATAAAATGTTATAACCACAAATTGCAATACTGGATATAACACAACTATAAACAAAGACAAACACTATGAAAATTCGCATTACTGATCAAAAGACTTTTCAGTAAATTAAGTGCCAGGTCAGGAGATGGCGTGACTACAGAAAATTGTGTCAAAGAAACGTAACTACTTAACTTGATTATAAAGCTGTATTGATCTTTGCTTCTTAATTCGATGGATTTCCATTTTAAGGCCGGTTTCCAACAGGAGCAGAAATGAAATCTAGCATCACAATTAAGCGTGCTCCTGTCAGAGGAAATTGGCAAAGCCTCCTTAATTTTCCGCTCCCAGTAACTTTTGCATTTTGCCAAGATGGTCGTCTTCCGAAAATTGGCTCTATGGTCGTTATCAAAACAATGCTCTGCCAGCCCAGACTTCTCAGGTTGGATTAAACGAATGCTCCGTTTATGTTCGATTCTTCTAGTAGCGATGGTCCTTCCGGTTTGTTCTATGTACGGTGTCCCACATTCACAGGGAATGCGGTACACTCCCGGAACTTGGAAGTGCAGTTTGTCTTTCACTGGTCTCAACAGATATTTAATCTTCGGTGGTGGCTTGTGGATGGTCCTCATGTTGTATTTGGCGAGAATTCTGCTGATTCTGTCGGATAGATTGGCGGTAAACGGAATGCAGGCTGTAGCGGTAGGCTTATCTGACGCTTGCTGTATTACAGGTTTCCCTTTGTAAGCTTTGGTGATCGAGGCTTCAGCGTCAAATTCGGAGTAGCCTTCTGACGGAAAGTGAGACTCAGGTGCTGTGATTCTTGTTTTAAGTGGCTGGGATCAGAGATAGACGAAGCTCTGTGGGCCAGTGTATTGAGAACTCCCAGTCGTTGAGACGTATGATGGAAACTCTGAGCGTTCAGATAGAGATCGGTGTGTGTAGGCTTGCGATATACAGAATGCCCCAATGTACCGTTGCTGGTTTTTGAAACAATAATGTCCAGGAATGGAAGAGCTATTTCCTTCTCCACTTCCATGGTAAACTCTATTCAAGAGCGAAGGCTGTTGAGATGCGCAAGAAAGCTAGGCGAAGTGTCTGATCCATGTGGCCAATTTATAAAAGTGTCGTCCGCCTATCTATAGAAATGAGATGATTTAAGTGGAGCTGAGGCAAGTATTTCATGTATTAGGTATTCCATATAGAAATGAGCTATATGCTGGTGAAAAAGGGGAGACCATTGCTACTCCGTCTACTTGTTCACAGAAAGTACCAGCAAAGAAAAGGAAAGTGGTCGTCAGGGTATGTCGGAAGAGCTCTGTGATATCAGCCGTAAAATGCTCCTTCAGAAGTTGGTTGGCTTCTTGAAGTGGCACTCTTGTAAATAGAGAAACCACGTCGAAGCTGACAAGAAGATCAGAAAGGCCAATGGGAATGTTCTTAAGTGTATGTACAAACTGTGTGTAGTTACATGATGTGGGCAATCCGCTACCAGAGGTTGTAACAGATCAACCAGGTGACGTGCCAGCCGATATGTAGGGCTGCTGCTGGCGTCGACAGTGGGGCGTAAAGGAACACCCGGTTTGTAGATCTTCGGAAGTCCGTACATTCTAGGAGGCCTGGAACCGGACGGTGATACCACCTTCTTAATTTCTGAAGTAAGGCAGGATCTCTTAATAAGTTGCACAGTCCGACGTCCAATGGAAGAGGTAAGATACTTATCAAGAATCCTGTAGGCCGGATCATCTAAGAGCTGCATCATTTTCTCTAAGTATTGGGCTGTGGAGACGATCAAAGTGACATTACACTTGTCCGACTTTATTTATTTATCTTATTATACGTTTGCTGCTTTTTACGGACGGACAAAGTCTTTCATCTTCTCTATTCAAATCCATGGTATTAGACATTATTTGGAAATATTTCGTTGTTTATGATATTCAATCTGGTTACTAAGGTTTGTTTTGAACAACGCATAGGAATATGCACAACCGTTAGCAAACCAACCAAACTAATAATTAATTTTGGGAATGTTGGTAAACCACAATTTGGGTAGAGCAGAATAACTCCAGTTAGTTGTGAACATTGCTCTCCACCAAGGTGAGCGACTGCGAAGTAAACCGCTCTGAACATTTATTTATGAAAATACATATTCTTCAGCTCTGTTTATATACAACTAAAACTGATAAATGTCCATCTATTGGAACTTGGCTTTGTTCTCACATATTTTACATAACTTTTTCACGAGAGTAGAACGTCAGTTTGTAACGGTATCCTTACCGGAAATCTACTTCATTTAGAAACAGGTGCTCAGAATATTTGCTTGTTGATAGTTCTATGCTAATACAGAATATGTACAAGCAGCTTACCATCTACTTCAAGGAAAAATAGGGTTGCCATAATTATAGAGTGAAGAGTGTGAAAATATGCCAAAACTGCGTAAATAACATTACTGGAACAATAAAACATGGGACATAAATGTAGGTAACTTAACTTTTATTAACAAATGAAATAGAGTGTAGCAATATTACAGTTTTATAATATAATTTATCAATTTTAATGATCCTGCTCTAAGTATGTACGGGACAAAAGGAGCGAGGCTGAGATCCTATATTGGGACGCGTTTAGGTCTGACTTTTGAGGGAATATCGCGGATGCTTCTTTCTTATTTTATTTTACAATAACCAATTCCATGTAATAACATTTCCCTGATGTGAATAGTATACTGCAGGCACCCCTTTCCACAATCAAATTACCTTTCATGAGATTTAACTGAATGGGTGTTACAGGAAGTAGTCAAACTAAACGCAAATATCACTCAATGACTAGCGACATCTGCAAACGCAGATAATAACTATTTCAAGAGTTGAAAATGTAGATGGCACTAAGTATGTTTTTAAACATTTATTGGAAAGGTAAGCTAAAATAATTAAGTGCAAACGGTGCATTTAAGCATAGCTTTGTGTTGGAAATTGGAAATTCATAATACCGTAAGTTTTTATCTTATGGAAGGTGTCTTATTTTTATGGACAGACAAAAATCTTAACACAGTATCCTGCAGTTAAGTCTAATCATTAGATACAAATAGGGAATATTTGACAGTTTGCGGTATGATCTGGTTGCTGAATAAGCCGAATACTAAGACTGAAATGTATAAAACTAATGACCACTTTTGGAAATGTTGGTACACCGCATAGTTAAAGCTTTGAAACTACTAAGAATTGCTTACCATACAGATATTTTTC
The DNA here is from genome assembly GCA_030765055.1 of Mantis religiosa. Classification (NCBI taxonomy): domain Eukaryota; kingdom Metazoa; phylum Arthropoda; class Insecta; order Mantodea; family Mantidae; genus Mantis; species Mantis religiosa. The sequence goes on along the minus strand of JAUKNK010000067.1, from coordinate 98,457 downwards.
CTTTTTTCTTTATTTTTCTTGTTTTTAGCTCACGCTTCTCCCCGTGTACCCAACCCCCATGGGCTACCTAAGGAGGCTTTTTACGGTGCTCGTTTCCTAGGTCTCCCAGCTAGATCCCCAGTGCAATTCCCATCGCATGAAACAGCCGTCCGGAACACTTCCGTGTCACTTTCTACCCAACCGCAAGAATGTCTGCTCTCTTCTACTAACCGTACAACACCTCCACCAACCTCATCTCCTGTTTCTACACCTTCCAGTTCTCCTCAACCACAATTATCAAATACTATTCGATATCGCCTCAAACAGGCCATGCCTGAACAGCTCCCACCAAGGAGGTCTGCCACTCTACCTCAATTGCCACCTTCTAACGATCATTGGAATTGACAGAGGATTGCGGATATTGCAGCCTTCAGGGAGGTAACCGATCGCATTCCTCCGCAATTGCAAATTAAGTTTGCAGCTGCGCTGAGGGAGGCTCTGCTCACAAGATCTCCACAAACGTCACAAGAAATGGTACTTATTCAAACATTCTGCTTCACCTTCAGCATTTCCAATGGCTATTAGACACCAGTGATACCCAACATTTCCAGGACTCAAAATCTGCTTCTGGAATGTCAGTAGTCTCCGCAGACAATTGGCGGTAGTTTCCAGCTTTTTGTCCCTACAGAAGGTGAATACCTTAATGGCGCAGGAAACTCATTTATCACCTGATATAAAATGTGGCATCCCAGAAATGTGTTCCTACCGCACTGATCGAGCCGACGGCAGAGGAGGTGCTGTCAGATACATTGACCGTGACATTCAACACCATCAAATATTTATCCCCGCAACCCGTAATCTGGAGATCACCGGCATCCAAGTTGACAACAGCTATGGCCCCCTGCACTTATACTCAGTATACGCCGCACCGACTTCCCTCCTACTTACTTCTGAATTGGATCACCTCTTCAACTCCCCAGTTGCCACGATTGCTGCTGGAGATTTCAGTGCCAAGCACTGCCACTAGAAATCCTCCATTACCGACCACCGTGGGCGCACACTCCACAACTTCGTAGCGTCTAGAGCTATTTCCGCTAGGGCTCCAAACCAACCTACACATCACTATGGAGACAGGAGACAACCTGACTGGCTTGATCTCGGCCTGGTCCGCAATATGCGGCAGCACCTTACCCCCTTCACATCTCCTGCTCTATCTTCAGATCATTACCCCATTCTCCTATACTTCCCTGGTAAGCCCAAGTAAAAAGCTCCTCGAGGATTCCCACTCCCACGAAAGACCACTTGGGGGGAGTCGATATGTTCTTTATTTCTACCGAATTACAGCTGGAATACTTGCCGATTACATAGAATTACGTAGCACACACAATTACAATTCACCAGTTCGTCTGTCACAGGTCCACTTCGCACTCCCAATTACGTACAACTCCTCCGATGCACGTAAACAGTGTTCCAATCCTTTCACTAGCACGGCGCTCCTCCGGCTGCTCGCCAGGAACTGACTGACTCGTCCACTGCAGGTTTTATATACGGAAGATCGTCGTTTCTGGAAGTCTCGCGGTTCAGTGAAACTTCCCGATTATTCCAGACTCATGGAGGGGGAAAGAGATGGCTAGTGATGTTTTTCCAACCATCCCCCTCGTTAGCGCTACAAGATAAATGAGTAGGCGTGGACTGAATGTCTCCTGTCGCCTACCCGGCTGCTAGCTGGTCGGGCTTTCCAATAATTAGGTGACAATATGATTGGGGAATTCCTAATTTTAAGAATTTTATGACGGCGTAGGTGAGACTTGGTTGCTACTCCCCATATTTCAATGGCGTATGTGATGGTTGACCGGAGTACTTGCTTATACAGGAGCAGTTTTGTAGGCAGAGACATGACTGGTCGTCGGTTACCCATTCTTTTGCTAACTTTATTAGCCACATATGTAATGTGGTCTCTCCATGTCAATCTGATGTCTAGTAAAACACTAAGATACTTAACGTAAGTTTTCCAATGGACCTCCTCACCAGCTAGGCGAATTGGTGGAAGATCCGCTATTCGTCTTCGAGAGAAGGTGACGGTCTGTCTCTTCTGAGGGTGGACGCGTAGGCGCCAACGTTCGAACCAGGTGGTGAGGAGGTCGGCATATTGTTGAATCCTGCGGATACACAGGTTGATGATGCGGAGGTAATAGCTGTATCGGCAGCACAGAGATACGGCGAGCAGCGTGCCAGGGATGGTAGGGTGTTGATGTATAGAAGGAAGAGAGTGGATGCCAGGACACTACCTTGGGAAATGCCAGCTCTAGTGGGATGGGATGAGCATAAGATTGCATCGTGGGAGAGAGCAAAGCTTCTGCCAGTGAGGTAAGAGTGAATGATCTGCACTAAGTAGGAAGGGGTTTGGTAGGTGATGAGACGAGAGCGTAAGACTTCGTGCCATACGCTGTCGAATGCTCTGGTGATATGTAGTAGTAGTGCTGAAACGAAATGCTTCCTGTTAAAGGCTGTGTAAACTTCATCGTCCAGACGAAGCAGTTGGTGTTCAGTGGAATTCTGAGAGTGAAAGCCGAATTGCACCACTCTGACCATATTGTGTAGATTAAGGATAGTCTCTGGACGACCTAGAGTAAGCTTTTATATCAGTTTACTCAGTGTTTGAAGCAAACTGATGGGCCTGTAGCTCTCCGGGTACGTTCCGTCTTTCCCAGGTTTGCAGATAACGATGACCTTTGCATGCTTTCAGGCCTTTGGGAAGTAGCAAAGCTTGAGGATAACATTAAGGAGAAGGGTTAATGCTTTCATCTAAGGGAATGGTAGAATTGTTAGCGCCGCGTTCGCTATGTCGTCAAAGCCGGGCGACTTGAATGGCCGTAGGCCGGTGATGTAACATTGCACTTCAGCTACGGAGGTGGAGGGAGGTGGTAGATCATCATAGGGTTGGGAAAGGGAAACGTACGTTTGAACTTCATAAGTGACTGCATAGATGTGATCTACATCCGGGATATCAGTGGCCGCAGAGGTCATTTCCAGGAAGGTTGCATATAGTTCAGCTTCTTCCCTTGCAGCCTGAGCGACTGCCTGTCCGCGCTGCAGCGGTGGATCTTTGCGATGGATTTGAAGTAAGGATTTGGTCATGCTCCAAAAGGAGTTGTCCTTTACACAAAGAGAGCAGATCTTATTTTCTTAGCACCCGTTGCCAAATTTTTGGAGTTGAATTTTGACCAACTCCTGAAGTTGGCGAAACTCAAGAAGATCTGCTGGTCAGCGACTATGTAAAAATCGTCGCCGCATCCTGTTCTTTTGTTTAATCGCCTCACGGATAGCCTGACGTAAAGGGTCGACATTCAATCTGCTAGGTTTTGATTTTGGGGAAGAGCTCATGATAACAATAAACAGTTGTGAGTTGAAAACATCATCGATGGTTGTCTATCTCTTCTGGTGCTTGACATGGCTGCTGCGGCAGCTGAATTTGTTCCAATCGAATCGAAAACTCCTCCCAATTGGGAGGAGGAAAAACGTCTGCATAGTAAGCAATTCTTGGTAGTTTCAAAGCTTTAGCTATGTGGTGTAACAACATTTCCAGAAGTGACAATTAGGTTTATATATTCCGACGCAGATATCCTCTATTCAGCAACGAAATAATGCCGTAAATTGTCATATATTCCCAATTTATATCTAATAATTAGACTTAAATGCAGAATACTTTGTTAAGATTTTTGTCTGTCCATAAAAATTGGACACCTTGCATAAGATAAATCATTACGGTATTATGAATTTCCAATTTCCAACATAAAGCTATGCTTAAATGCACCGTTTTGCACTTAATTACTTTATTTTAGCTTACTTTTCAAATAAATATTTAAAAACATACTTAGTGCCATCTGCCATTCCAACTGTTGAAATAGTTCTTATCCGCGTTTGCAGATGTTGCTAGTTATTGAGTGATATTTGCGCGCTCATTTGATTTGACTACTTCTTGTAACACCCATTCAATAAATCACATGAAAGGTAATTTAATTGTGGAAATGGGTGCCCGCAGCATACTATTCACCTCAGGGAAATGTTATTACATGGACTTGATTATTGTAAAATAAAATAAGAAAGAAGCATCCGCGATATTCCCTCAAAAGTCAGACCTAAATGCGTCCCAATATAATATCTCAGCCTCGATATTTTTCTTCTCGTACATACTTACAGCAGGGTCATTATAATTTGAGAGATTATATTGTAAAACTGTAACATTGCTACACTCTATTTCATTTGTTAATAAAAGTTAAGTTAGCTACATTTATGCGCTATGTTTTATTGTTCCTGTAGTATTATTTCCGAGGTTTAGCACATTTCCACACTTTTCATTCTATAATTATGCCAAACCTATTTTTCCTTCAATTGGATGGTAAGCTGCTTGCACATATTCAGTTGCTGCTTGCACTTGTTTCTAAACCGAGTAGACTTCCGGTAATTATACCGTTTCAAACTGACGTTCCTCCCCCTTGCTTAGATATGTAAAACATGTGAGAACAACGTCAAGTTCCAATTGATAGACATTTATCAGTTTTAAATGTATATAAACAGAGCGGAAGAATATGTATTTTCACAAATAAATGTTCAGAGCGGTTTACTTCAGTCGCTCACCTTGGTTGAGCGCAATGTTCACAACTAACTGGAGGTATTCTGCTCTACCCAAAGTGTGGTTTACCAACATTCCCAAAATTCATTATTAGTTTGGTTTGTTTGCTAACGGTTGTGAATATTCCTATGCTTTGTTCAAAAAGACCTTAATAACCAGATTGAATATCATGAACAACAAAATATTTCCAATGAATGTCTAATAACATAGATTTGAATACAGAAGTTTAAAGATTTTGTCTGTCCATAAAAATTAGGAAACGTATAATAAGATAAATAAATAAAGTCGGACAAGTGTAATGTCACTTTGATCGTCTCCACAGCCCAATATTTAGAGAAAATGATGCAGCTCTTAGATGATCCGGCCTACAGGATTCTTGATAAGTATCTTAACTCTTCCATCGGACGTCGGACTGTACAACTTACTAAAAGATCCTGCCTTACTTCAGAAATTAAGTTGGCGGTATCACCGTCGGTTTCCAGGCCTCCTAGAATGTACAGACTTCCGAAGATCCACAAAGCGGAAGTTCCTTTGCTTCCCATTGTCGAACCTAGGAGCAGCCCTACATATCGGCTGGCACGTCACCTGGCTGATCTGTTACAACCTCTGTTAGGGGATTGCCCACATCATGTTAGTAACTCCACACAGTTTGTTCATACACTTAAGAACATTCCCATTGGCCTTTCTGATCTTCTTGTCAGCTTCGACGTGGTTTCTCTATTTACAAGAGTGCCACTTCAAGAAGGCATCCATTTTCTGAAGGAGCATTTTACGGCTGATATCATAGAGGTCTTCTGACATATCCTTACGAACACTTTCTCCTTGTTTGGTGGTGCTTTCCATGAACAAGTAGACGGAGTAGCAATGGGCTCCCCTTTGTCACCAGCTATAGCTAATTTCTAAATGCAATACCAAGAACATGAAATATTTGCCACAGCTCCACTTAAATCATCTCATTTCAACAGGTAAGTTGACGACACTTTCTTAATTTGCCCACATTTATCAGACACTTTTCCTAGCTCTTTTGCGCATCTGAATAGCCTTTGGCCTCAAATACAGCTTACCATGGAAGTGGAGAAGGATCTAGCTCTTCCATTCCTGGGCGTTCTTGTTTAAAAAAAACCAGCAATTGTACACTGGGGCATGCTGTATATCGCAAGCCTACACACACCGATCTCTATCTGAACGCTCAGAGTTTCCATAATAAGTCTCAATGACTGGGATTTCTCAAAGCACTGGCCCACAGAGGTTAGCCTACCTCTGATCCCAGGCTCTTAAAACAAGAATTACAGCACCTGAGACTCACTTTCCGGCTAAACGGCTTCTCTGATTATGACGCTGAGGCCTCGATCACCAAAGCAAGGAAAGGGAAACCTGTAATATAGCAAGCGTCAGATAAGCCTACTGCTACAGCCTGCACCCCATTTACTGGCAATCTGTCCGGCAGAATCAGCAGAATTTTCGCCAAATACAAAATCAGGGCCATCCACAAGCCACCTCCGAAGACTAAACATCTGTTGAGACCACTAAAAGACAAACTGGACTTCCAAGTTCCGGGAGTGTACCGCAATCCCTGTGAATATGGGACACCATATATAGGACAAACCGGAAGGATCATCGCTACTAGAATAATCGAACATGAACGTAGCATTCGTTTAATGCAACCTGAGAAGTCTGGGCTGGCAGAGCATTGTTTTGATAACGACCATAGAGCCAATTTTTGGAAGACGACCATCTTGGCAAGTGCAACAGTTACTGGGAGCGGAGAATTAAGGAAGCTTTGGCGGTTTCCTGTGACAGGAGCACGCTTAATTGTGATGCTGGATTTTAGTTCATCTCCTTTTGAAAACCGGCCTTAAAAATGGAAATCCGTCGATTTGAGAAGCAAAGATCACTATAGCTTGATAATCAACTTAAGTAGTTACGTTTCTTTGACACAATTGTCTATAGTCACGCCATCTCCTGACCTGGCATTTAATTTACTAATAAGTCATTTGTTCAGTAATGCGAATTTTGATAGTGTTTTGTCTTTGTTTAGACTTGGGAGACATGTACACTCCCGAAACGTTGATATCTAATCATCTTTTCACCTGGCTGGCTGCCCGAGAATAAAGTGAGCGTATTCTTCGCTAGGAAGGCTTCAGGTCTTATTATTTTGAAAAAGAACTCATTTGCGAAGAAAAAAACCTTGTTTCTTGACGACAATGCTCTGGCCCATCGCTCAGACATTACAATGGGAAAAATGTGCGAATTAAAGTTTCCCAACCAATTTGCCAGATGTAGTACCCAGTTACCTTACCTGAAAAAATTTCTTTGAGGACGAAGATTTCACAGCTACGAGGAGGTCATTGATGCGGTAAACAGCTGTTTATAGGATCATAATAATTTACGCTAGAGAGAATTAAATTAGAACACGGATATAACAAATGAAGTAGCCTTTCTGTAGATTATGTTGGAAACAAAGAAAAAAAGCAGTAATATTTTTTGCTGTGATGTTCGGGATTTATCAACCGACTGTTGTACATGCTGATCGATTATAAGATTCCTATTTCCGTTCATTCCTTATGACATTAATAACTTTTGAAATGTTCGCACCTGAAAAATAAATGCAATTGATGAGTTTGGGCATAAAGTAGTTACTCTTTACCTAATTGCTATCATAAATAAAGGAAAACAGAAAAGATATCCGTAATTCAAAAGTCAATGATGGCAGTAAGGGTTGAGGATTTCAGCAGTGTGGCTAACTGTAAGGTTTTTGCGTCTATTGTACCTCCGGAAGGAAGGGATGTCATGAAAGATACCTATAATGGGGTAGAAGGAAATACCGCCATTTACAATAGTATTTAGCTCTGCTACCCGCAAATTGTTATCCCATATATTATAAAACTGATAAAACCTTCTTCCTTTGCAAACATTAGCCTGCCCTCTTAGCCACGGTCGTTAGAGCGTATGTCTCTAGCGTTACGCCGCGTAGAGGGTCGTGGGTTCGTGTCCCGCCTTGGGCATGGGTGTTTATGTGTATACGTGTGAAACTAAAGAAAACAGATAGTAAAATAAACGGAAACAATAAAACACTGTTAAATAAGAAAAACAGTTTTATAACATCAATTTGTAACTTATCGCAGGTATATATTATCCAGTGCTTCCAAGAGCATTACATTGCTTTTATTTTTTGTGCTGTGTTTTCGTCCACGTAGGACGTGATAAAACAGCTCCATCGTATTAATAACAAAGCAATGCGTTAATATTAGCTTTATATGATATCCAGTCGTAAACTACTACCTGTTAGTAATCGACTAGCTAATGCACGCTTTATTATGCTAGGTAGCAGCTAGTTTGTTACACGGAATAATACTCTGCTGACATTAGAAAAATATACCGCTACTATAGTCTTTCTCAGGTTTATTTTCAGAGTGCAAAATATTGATTGTAACATTATGATTAACATCACATTAATAAAAGGTAAAATTAGAATTAAAAGACTAAGTACTATAGCCCAGATCTGAATCACGAAACATCCGAACTACGCAGCTGAGCTACCATAACAATATACCGATAGTACAATTCAACTCATTCGCAGCTTTCTAGTACTACACGAGGGAAACTCAAATTATGCTTTTAAGCTAGGTGGCCCAGCTGCCGCGACCTTTGCGTAACCAGAGATTCCTTCGTGGCCTAAGACAGCTTCACAACGGAACGGGGATGTTTTTATTTCTCCATTCTCGACAAGAGTTCTCATTACCAAAGGCACCACAATAAAGCCTTTACTTACAAAAAGCACACATTATGAAAACACTTAATAATATGCACTATAAAATGAAGTATACTTTCTTCACCAAGTACGAAACATATTGACGTATACAAAATCTATGATTTTATGAAAACGACAAGCTCTACTCATCAGTCATAGGGAAAGTATCACAACAGGACACGTGCAATTCTAAAACGGCAACATACAGCCTTCCAAATTTAGCTTACTACGGCCCAAGTAAAATAATAATTTAACACATTATTTAACAGTGGTGAACATTGAACTAGGATTTAAAATTTTTGACAGTTTAAACCACCACTGGGATTTGAGAGCGCCTTGGGTATAACAGAATGTTTTACCAGAAAATAGGAGTCAACTGTGGCCATACTCATCCAAAGAAGAAGCTTCACAATAAACCCAAGTTCCGTGGAAATTCAGGCTATTTTTGATTTTTCACTCACGTTACACCATTTCAATCATTGCCATAATCCATTCGAATGTTTTGTGAAATATTGGTAAAAATTGCAATATTAATTTGTACGTACAGCGTGAAAGTAGGTATTCTTCACCATAAGTGGACTTGAATATCATATATTTATTACAATAACATTTGTTTTACCAGCGACATGAGAAACTGTAAATAAGTTTCTTATTGTGCAATAGTTATGAAATAATGTCTAGAGATATGCTGCATGACTGCTACGCAGCGGATTTTTATTCTGTGAACAAATTCATTCATAGACATTATGTATGGTATCTGGAAGCGTGCACTTTTCAGATGAATTATTGAAACGTTATCATACATTTCATATGTGGAAATCCTCATGCACGCACAAGCGTAAACTACAACACCTGTGGCCACGCCGTGGCTCAGTGGTTAGACCGCTTGGCTCTCACCAAGGCGGCCCGGGTTCGATCCCAGGAGACCGCAAAGTGAGATTTGTGGTGGACAACACGGCGTTGGGGTGGGTTTTCTCCGGGACCTCCGGTTTCCCCCGCCATCTCATTCCACCGGGGCTCCATCTTCATCTCATGCATCATCAGTGTCACCGCCTGCGGCGCCGTATGTAGTAAAAGCGGGCGTTAAACACTACACATTTCATGTTTACAACACCTGTGTCAGACGCGTGTTAATGTAACTGCATATTTCATTACTGACACGATATTATGGACTAATTATAGTGTTTGCTGCACACTCATACATCGTAAATCGCAATTCTGTCCACTGAAGCAGCAGTGGCATAGCAATCTGTTCTCCACTTCGTGTCAAACTTAAAAACTGGAAATAGTGAGTTTTGCGAGGTTTATATTAGTAGAACTAACAGTTTATTTACAAACACTGAATTGATTCATTATTCATATATTTATATGAGCTGAAGAAAAAAATGTAGGTAAATGGAGAACCAGTCTTTTAGTGTACATTTGAGATGTATGTTTATGTGCAGTGGAAAAGAGCTTGTTACATCCTTCGATTAGGTACTTCATAAAAATAACACCAAAAAACCTAAAATGTCATTTGCTTCATGTCCTGCCAAATTCTTTAAAAAAGTTTTTGTTTCAAACTGGACGTTTAAGTTAACGTGGCTTTTTAAAATTGAGATGAGGAACTTATTCTTTATATAGTTGAGGTGGTGCCTCTGTGACACCACATAGGGCGTATAAACATTAATCGACTAAAACGATAGTAGGAAAACGTTTTTGTACACTTAATGAGGCTGAAGATCTTGGCAGTATAGCATAGGTCGAGGTAGATCTGGCGATCGGAACCTTCTGTCGGCCATTAGGCAAACCTCATTTCTTTCCTTTACATACCAAGCAAGACTAGGGTTTTGTTCTTCACATGTCTGTTAAGCTAAACATTACAAAGAGATGTAATATTTTGGCGATAAAAATACAACTGGCATACATTGATCTCCACCAGAGCGCTTGGAAGCAGAAGGAATGACTTCAGTGTCCACTAAGGGTGACCCGACATTCGCAGACAAAATACGTTATTTAAAGATTCAGCTGGAATTATTAGGAGGTAGCATACATGCAACATTTGTATGTTTGCTTCGTAATACTGCCACTGGAAAACGAAAATGAAACGTGTTTACGTGGTGTCCTGCAAATGGTTTTAAGCGTGAAAGTAACACCACTTTGACAATAAATAAGTACTTCTCGTATAACCCTGCCGTATGTGTGCAGAAAATATCTCTTCAGGAAATGAACATAAAAGCCATGCCGAAATTATGGATTCAGTAAATTAAGAACCATAATAGATTAGATATAAACTTTGGAAATATTCGTAAAATGTAAACAGAATGTTTGTTGGGTTAGCAGTTCACTGGAGGAAAGACATCGTCGCGGCGGTCCATCTGATCGACACTTGGGTTAAGTGGTTTTTAGACCTTTTCTTAGTAACTGATGACCGTAGCAAAATATACAAATGTTCACTTGCAATAAAAGGTCGACTTGAGTAAGGGTATTCTGCTGTGAATAACAGATTTATTGAAAAGATTTACAAACAGCTGGACTGTCTGTCCAGGAAGGAAGACGTGGCTCGAGAAGTATCTGTCCCTACAAAATAATGAATTACATGTTATCACGTAATCTGCGTTTCATATACGGTAACTCCAGACATTATTAAAGATTGGTTTCCCTTAGTCGGCAACTTAACAATTTACTTAATTGAAAATAGAAGCAGTCTTTAAACGAGCCTTAGACTTGGATTCCGGTGTCATTAGTGTTATCCTTACTCCTAGATATACTCATGCAGACCCTGAGAGAAAGCTCTTGCTCGAAGCTAGGTCTAGACTGCGCATTGCTTCTAATTTGCATAACGTTTACCGGGAAAGCGGTGATACCATGTATTCAAAATATGAAGATCTGTAACTGCTTTAAAGTAATATAATCTCCTTCCATACAACATATCTCATTGCACAATAGCTGTAAAACCCGTACACATTTTGTCATTCCTGTACTTCTATCTCTCTTCTAAAATTTATGTAATTCTTACAACGTAACTTCCTATTCTTATCAGCCCAACAGAATTAACATACAATTTTATTGTAATACTTACAATTTTTATTTGAGCACTGCATTTCATTCTGCTACTAAACCAATACTAAGTACTGCATAGACCCATAATTTAATAGGTAGACTTAATTATATTTTACCTTCTCTATTGCTTACCTATAGTAATTAGTGATACCCAAGTAATTCAGAAGTAAAATTATTTATTACGGTATCATAGAATGATATAAATACTTTCCATTTTCTAAAGGTAATATACAAAAACAAGCATAACTGATAACTTTTTTACTGAATAACTGTATCCTCTCAGTACCGTGATAAGGAAAATGTGATTAGTTATCAGCCATCAGCCTTCTCCAAGAATCCAACAAGGATAAATCCATTAGTGAAAGGTTCAGTTAGAATTCAGTAAGTTCAAAAGTAGCAGGATTATATTTAGACGCCACACTGATAATTATAAATGGAAAAAAATTATTATAATTTGAAAAACCACAGAGTAAGCCCATGTTTCCAATGGAAATTTTAAGTTTTACCATTTATTAACACACACACACACACACACACACACACACACACACACACACACACACACACACACACACACACATATATATATATAAGCTAAATACAATGACCTGATGAAATGATGGAAATGTATTTGACATATTTAAAAGTATGTTATATATTGTAAATGTTTTATTGACATATATTATTTTATATATTTATACATAGTCTCTTTTACAGCATTTTTTGTTTTGTATACTTCTCTTCTAATAAACAACACAAAGTCAAGGAAAGCATTAATCACAATGGTTCAAGAAATTCCTCATAGACTTGAAATCCCTTAATTTAAACACCCAGAAAATATCAAGTTGTGACGTTAACTATTTTCCCTGTTTTGGTAAACACAGAAAATGGCATTGAACTCAAAATGCACTTTAGTTGGGATATGCTGTTATTATACGAGGTGCCTCAGTTTTAAATGTAAAATTCATTTGTCAATCTGAAAGCCTTCCTAATTCCATGGTTTACGAAAGCTTAAAGAGTTTTAGGAAGGTACTAGGAGAGATGTTTTCAGAATTTCCGAGAAACTTTCGAATTTAAGCGAGAGGTAAAAATCTATTGTACTATTGAGATATGTTCAGAGGTTGATACCAGGAGAAGACGTAATAGAAGTCCCGCTTATTGAGGGAACATTCCGTGTCACGTGGTGAGGGGAGATGTAGCAGAAAAAAAACAAGAAAGGCCATTCTAAAGTGACATCATGGCAGACTAGCGCTTTCAACGGCAGGAAAATACAGAAAATCGGGGAAAGAGGCATTGAACTTAGGTTCGGTGTGGACATCCAATAGAGTTAAGTTTTGAGAAACCGTCAAAGCCAGTCATTCGCCCGCCTTACGACTAGTCTGACGTTTAAAGGTTCAGTCAGTTAAATCTACGTATTTGAGGAAATATATTCGGGCAAAAGAAATAATTTTCCTCCGCGAAAAATCCGCGTGCCGCAGAGTGATTCCGGCCTCACTTATGTGACAGAACGAATAAACAGAAATGTAATGTGGTTATTGATTTCCGACGCGCCGCTGATAAGAAGAATAAGTAGTGTAGTCTCAAATTTCGCGAAATCGAGTATTTCAGTAAACATTAGATCAACTTCCCAGGGACTTTTTCTACATATGTTTGTGATTGTTAAAAGTAAACAAGTAAATGAAGAATATTTAGTGTCAGATTTATCACCACTTCTTACCTCCTAAACCTGGAATTACCATTGTTGCTTAGCAATATAAGCAGAGATCTTTGTCTTGACACCGAGATATCACTAGACAGGGTAGAAACAACACTCGGAACGTGAATCTAGTGAGAAAACCACCTGGACCCGAAGAGACGCCGAGAACGGGCTTCGAACCTGAGACACCAATGCCGAGAGAGCCTGCAGACACCAACATCTGCAATCACAGGTACTTACCGAGGCGCAGGGACCAATTGACACCGTCCCACTCCAGACAATTTTACGGGAAGTGTCGCTCTAGAAACTGCTACTACTGTTAAGTATAGCAGATTCTGTGTGTTAAGCCGTCCGATTTGTCTCCAAATACACAGTTGTTTGTTTCTTCTACTTTTCTTTTGGACAGCTTCTTCTATGAATATCTTCTTGATTAACAGACAAGGTTTAGATAAATCTAATTTGAGGCTAAGAAAAACAGCGTTCGATAAGTATTATTTTGAATTTGTATATATGTTAATCACATTTTTAATAGTAATTAATAGTGATAAACGTCATTCAAAATACGATATAATTAGGAAATCAATCCTATGGTACATGATAAAGAGTCTTATTGTAAAATGTAAATCAGTGAAATTCTAAAGCATACGTCGCTTATTAGTTCCGGAGATAACAGGTTACTATATAAATTTTATGGAAGAGGGTTTTTAATCACTCCCAAAGAGTAGCTTATATGACGGCACTGCTGAAAATATATGCACCTACTACATAGGTACATAAAAGTAAGTAGAGGACGTATTGTACTTCATTTAAAAATGCAACACCAAATTTTCACTAGATATAGTCATTTTCAAGCTCCCTGAATCATAAGGAAAACACCTTTAGAAATAGGTTTGTGCATGCACGTGCGAGCTGTATGAAGAGCATAACTAAAAAACGAAAAGACGGTTAAATGATAAATCTGGGATTTGATTTCTATGTCTTCTAAAAATACAACATGAATATTTTTGAGGAAATACTATATTTCACACTACCCATACATGGAAACTTTTGCATATTTTGTTTTCCTCAAAAGTGTTCCTAATTAGTTTGAATAAAATATCAAGTTTCATATATTTTAATGGCAAATCAAATACTATCTTGAAATATCTGGAGAGGGCGTCTGAAATCCTCATTTTAAGTACTTTTGCATAGTTGTCAAGCCGCAACAAGTGACATCGTATTGTACAGAACAGGAGACCTTGTTATAGCATATCACGTATCTAAAATACATTTGATAGCATTTTCCATGTCCGTAATATTGCCTGTTATTGGTCTGTATTTCCCAATACTTACACGTTTCTCGAAAAGGAAGTCGTTATTCATTTTTTTTCAACCCCTTGACCTTGTAAAGAGGACACAATTTCAAAGCCCTCACGTGCGATATAGTTTTAAGAGATTTGATTATTTCTTAAGCTTCTGTATTCTCCTATTCGCATTGTACGTATAAGAAAATACGTAATAAAACAGGTTCTATACATGTTAGTAATTAGTTTGCAGATACGCTGCCACCTACACAGCAAGGGCGGGAAATTCACGTTTATCAAAGCCACTATGATTAAGCAAAAATATTTCGCCACCCTAATCATCTCAGGTTTAGACACGTTAGAGGGTCCCCTTGCTATCCTCGTGCGCCTCATAGCTTTAAGTATGACCTCCAAACGTATTATACTTGTATATATACCATCACAAACATTTCTAAACCTCCTTTAAGGAAATCAGAGTTCCGAATACGCGGGATAACTTGTAACTCCCTTTTCAATTCCTGAAAGAGATAAAAGTCGCTGGAACCAATTCGAGGACGGCTGGGTGTATCTCCGAACTTGGCTTCTGACATTTCGCTCGGAGGCGCGTTTCCCAGACAACTTTGCTGAAAAAAGAAAGACAGAGAAGAAAAGTCGCCACAGATGTTAATATTTGCACCGTTGCATACACTCAACAGTTGTACTGATCATGCAGTAGAACTGTGGGCACTGAAAATTTCTAATTTTTATTAGTTAGATGAATGAAAACTAGTTCGTTTAAAAAGCATATAAAATATATGAACTCTTGGTGGAAAAGTCCTATTTCGATTTTATTATTTATTACCGTATGATGCTTCTTTATCGAATGGGATGGCTCAGGCGTTTTCGTCTGTAGCCTGCATTCGGAAGGCCCGGTTTCGATTACTGAGGACAATTACCGTGAGTTTTGTCGGGGGTTTTCCGGGTGGCTAGGCGAATGCTGGTTAGGTTAATTACATCCCCCGAATTTCCTGTCACTCCATTTCATCTCCATCATCATTTCATATCATCTCTCACCTGATGGTCTCTTTCAGGGTAAAAGTGTCGGCGGGAGTCTCGGTAGGGCATGGCAGGATGATATGCCACTTCTTTCCTCTGGTAGGTCGGTTGCCAGTCTCCGGCCGACTGTTTGGACCGTCTTCGAACCATAGTGTGGCGGAATGTCTGTGTGTTCGTTTTCCTGGTCTCCCGCGGGAGGTTTCTACCTAAGTAGGAAAAGAACTTTAAAGGATGCAAAAAATATATATTTTGAATAAAATCCCCCAAACAAAAATCTACCTTTAATTAGAACATGCTTCGTTATTTTTTATTTTCTTGAAGAACGGTGTAACGATTTTCTCTAGCATACCGTATATTTAAAGTGTTTAGTATTGTTTGTATAATGTTCTGGAAATACCATGTAAAATGTTCTTAATTATCAATGAATTTCATGTAATTGGTCCACCGTAAAAGTTAGAATGTTACTGTAGAAATTGTAGATGTCTATGGATACAGTTTGTGAAATAAAATGGTTATGGAATTAACATTTCCGAAAAAGCCTAAGTTACCCTTAGGAATATTCAAATATTTACTTTTTAAGTGGTAAGTCGTTATTCGTTTATTCTCATGGTCATATACAAAGCAAGAACCTCAGTCATCACATGGCCATCACTTTAGCCAAGTATATCCTTATCCCTACATTAATATATGCACGTGCGTAATAGTGGAGTGAGTACAGAAAATACGATCCATGAGATCGGAGGGCAACTTTTACTAGATTTTGGTAATTAAGGATTCAAGTTCCTCAAGGCAGAGCTGCAGTTAAAGCTTAGTCTTGTTAACAGGAATATTGAAGAAAATATTTAAAAGCTCTGCCTAACGGAACCACGAGCCATAAGTTGTAAAACATCCTATCTGTTGCATTTATCACTTTTGCTACTACCCTTATGTTGTTTGTATTCATAAACGTTCGAGTTTCATAAGTCTGCAGATTGAACTTTTGTAGTTTAGATTAAATAAGTTCTGATGAGACACATAGGTTAAGCGGTTGAAAACATTAGCCTCTTCCTTAAGCTCAAAAATCAACAATATTCTAATAAACACATCGAAAACTAATGCACCGAGTCCGCTTATCACTCTATATTATTTATTCATGTTTCAATGCTCAACAGTAATATTCTGCATGATGAATTTAATTCATTTTTGTCGCCACTTATTTTGTTTTGAAGAGTTCATTGCTTTGCAATTAAGATGAAGGACATCATCGAAAATATTATAACAAAATAAAATAAATATTTCTACGATTATCCATCTGTATATTTCCCCTCTACTGAGGAAGATACTTTAGCACTGGAGTTTTTTTTCCATATTCCACATTTGAAATGTGCATAGTGAGCAGATGTTGATGTATGCCGTAGGGAGAAAGTTGACCATCCAAACAGCTAGTGGGACAGTCCGTATAGGTACTGTCAGTAACAGACTCTCAAATCTGTTGCACCAAATTATAACTTGATGTTTTATTACGTATTTGGATTGGACAATTGAACTTGACATTAGTGTACATCGTTACGCGCATTAAATGATGACTTACCTATTGATCAGTCGTGAGGAGGAAGCGTTGACTATTGTTATGTTAACTTGCGCATTGCCTGCTTGGCCAAATATAAATCACAGTTTGGATACTAGGGATAAGCGTGGTGTTTGCAATTACGGAGATCAAAGTTGCTAAATAGCTGATCAGGTAAAATTTACCTGAAAGGAAATGTTTTCTACAAATTGCCAACAGAAGAAAATCCACGTGTATGCGAATCAATGGACATGTGCGGTAGCTTGTTATACATTTTGGTTTCAGACAGCTTTGAAAATGTGAAATAGGTAGCATCTGCTGTAAAATAGTTATGAGCTTAAATAAATGGATACAACTACAGCCCATCACAGCCGCCGCAACAATATATTTTATCTGAGGAAAGAAAGGGATTTCTTGAATTGCTGCGGTTGTGTACATCATTAAGTACCGCGTTGCAGGTAAGACATAAGTAACGTGGTAAACTGGGATAGTTACCGCGCTCGTGCACGTTACCCGCTTCTGGCGTAGTGAGCTACCACCAAGTGGCATTTACCTAAAATTTAATCATTGCATGAAGGATGGAGGCGGAGCTCTGGAGAACCTTAGCGCCTTCGACCATATTAAGCACTGATAGACCCTGCTTGCACTTTTCCCGACCGTAATATCTCTGAAACTAACTTAGCATGCCAGCTTCCCATAATCAACTGGTCTCTCCTTCTAACACATCATTTTCCTTATGTATATCAAGTTTATATTCTCCAAGTGCACAACAGTTATTTCATATGTATTAAGAAAAATGCCTGATATTCTGCAGCATATATCCTAAAATACCTACTTTTTCTTAAATACATTTATTTCAGATCCTGATATTTACATTTCTTTCACATTCTGATATTTACATTTTGGACAAAAACAAATGAGAGAACAAACTTGTTTGACAATGAAACAAAATTACTAAACACTAAATAACTACAGAAACAATTACCTTCGTTCACAAAAGAATTGATATGCCTTATAAAACTTGGCAGATTTTCTAACTCCAAAGAGCTTAGCATGTTCTGTTTTCAGATAACTCACATATTCAAAAGGATTTACATACTCCGTATATTGCAGTACACAATACACTGTATGAGCTAGTAACCACACACAAAACCGATGTCTGGCAGACGGAGTGATCACAAAGTTCGGTTCGAGAAGAATTTGTGGGGCACACCAGTCATATCGGGTCAAACGGAGTTGCTGTAAATACTTCACAAGGCGTCCCTTAAACGGCGCCACAACTGCACATTCATAAAGTCTATGCTGTATGGTATCCTCTCCATCACATTGCATACACTTACTTGAATCTGAGCGCCGTATCCTATGTAAACGACTGCGGGTGGTGAGGATACCATGTACCACCATAAACCATAGGGATCGGAGTCCTGCCGACAGATGTTTCGATGGGATGTTAGAGAACATAGCTGAATAGTGAGTGTCCGCTCTCCAATTCCTGGATATGCGCATAGCAGGAGCCTTACAGGGAAGCATCAATAGCCCGTAGATTTTCTTCGAGGTGTAGTCAGTTGCGGTCAGAAGATAACTTCGGTCATGCGCATAGCTTCGCATATAGTCTAGGGTTGTTGGAATCCGTCTAACATCTAGTGGGGCGTCTAGTCCGACAGCGGTAACCTAAAGTCGTATCCACTTGCTGGAGAAAGTACAGTCTTTGTGCTGTGGTATATAATTCCGACCAAAGAGAAGCGCTCTACATCTTAGCACTATATTCCAAAGACCAATACCACCTTCTTTCAGTTGCTGATAAAGGGTTGTCACAGGCACTTTGAAAATATTCCCCTGCCATATATACCAACTATCCGCTGCAGTTATTTGCCGAAGATGTTGCTTCGGTATGGGAAGTATATGTGCCAAGTACCACGGCCGAGAAAGCACATAAGTGTGTATGACCCACATTCTTTCATATAAGCAAAGTTCTCGGTGATACATAGTTTTGCAGTGTACTTTGGTTGACTGTACCATTGGTGTCCAATTTATCGACTGCATTTCGTTTATATAGGCGGAATATAGTACACCTAATATTCTCATCTGCAACACAGTCTTCAAGGGTGGTAGTGCAGGCGGTTCTCTCCATGGACCTATGGGCGATATACATGATTTATCAGCATTAAGTGCCAAGCCAGAGAAATGGCCATACTCCTGAAGGATGCATGTCTTATTTGATGCATCTGACTCCGTGGACAGAAGAACACTTACATCGTCCGCATAAGCTGAAACTGCCAATTTAAAGCCGTTCAGTTGTACACTATTCACGGTGTCATGTAATTTATATAATAAAGGATTGAGGGCCAATGCAAGCAACATCATGGATGCTGGACAACCTTGACGAATGGAGCGCTTAATCGGTATTTATCTGGTCAAGAATCCGTTAATTTGCAATCCGGGGGTGATGCCGCTCTATAAACTCTTTATGGCGGATATAACGTTTTCAGAAAATCCATGCCACTTCAGGATCTGAAACAAGTACCGATGATACACGCTATCAAATGCATTCTTAAACTCCAGCGAGGCTATAACTGCTTGTTTTCCAGTATATCCACAATAGGCTACAGCATCCCGTAGAGAACACGTTAAATCATAGATAGAGCGACCAGAAGTTCCACATACCTGTGCTGGATAAAGCAGCCTATCAATTAAAGGCCGGATTCGATTGACTATTATTCTGGCCAATAACTTATAATCATAATTCAATAAAGTAATTGGTCTGTAATTAGTAACCTGAGCTTTATCTCGTTTCTTGCTGATGAGCACTATAACATCCTTCTGTTGTGATACACATAATTGTTTGTGCTGTATTATACAATTAAACAGATGCACTAAATCATCAACAATAGCATCCCAAAAAACTGCATAAAACTCGTGCGGGATGCCATCAGAACCGGGTGTTTTAGATGCTTTTCCTTGTTTCAAGGCTTCATACAGTTCCTCCTTTGTAATGAACTGCTCTAATGCACTATTCTCTTCCAAAGTTACTTTTGGTAGAGATGGGAAATTCACATGTTGTAAACTGGCCAATTCTCCAGTAGGCTCGCTGAACAGGGAAGAAAAATGCCTATAGAAGGCAGCTTTGATTCCATGCTGGGTCGTCTCCTCAATCCCATCTAATTGAAGTTGCGTAATCGTGTTGCTTTGACGTCTCTTGCTCAATTTCATCAGCTGATAAAATCCGATCCGTTCATCTCCGATTGTTGTTGCATCTCCACTGCGAAGTTGGATCCCTTACATTCGTTTGCGATAAATCGTACGAATTTGTGCTTTGAGTTGTCTCAATCGCATCCCACTGTCTGTTGTTGGTTGGTAAGCATTATGCAATTCACGAATACATCGAAAATAAAAATTGATCAAATTTTCCTAATCTTTGCGTTTAGCATAGGAGCACTATTGAAAGCATCGTTTGATTTGTGGCTTAACAAGACATCCCACCATTCTGTATAATTGGGGAAGGATGGTAAGCGTAACTTCCACACCATCCATACCGCTGCAAATGTGGCTGTCACCGTGGGATCAGCCAGTAAAGCGGTATTAAGTTTCCAATATGACCGTCCATGTGGAATAAAAGACAAATTTAAGGAAATATGCAGACTGACCGTCTCATGATCACTAAAGGCTACTGGTATGAGTTCAACAGCTTGTATGTGACTTTGCAGGCGGGCGGGAATATACATGCGATCCAATTTTGTCGCTGAGCTTCCTGAATAATGTGTATAGCGTACCACTGAATGCACATGTAGCCAAACATCAGACATTTGCACCACTGTGATTAGCTCGAAATGTCCCAGTACAATCTGCTGCCCGCAGAACACAATTAAAATCCCCACCAAGAATATAATACTGTGGTAAGGAACGCAGGAGATATGGAAGATCCGGTTGAAAAAAACAAATTCCTTTCCTTGTACTTATTAGAGCCTGATGGTGCATAAATATTAACAAAAAGAACATTTTTATATACTCCACTTTTTCCACTTCGGGTAGGCAGTTTTTCAATGGAAGTTAATTCAATGCCTGATTTAGTTAAAATTATGGTGCCTAATGATTCACTTCCCATATTTACATATGCATTATAATGTCTAATAACTGAAAAATCAGGAGTTTTTGCCTCCTGGAGAAAGAGTACATCAACGTCATTAACTGTTAAAAAGGACTGTATCATCGCCATTTTCGTAGAGGAGTAATTAACATTGAATTTAAGGTATCACCGTCAAGGTCAGCGCCATATGAAAACTAAAAGGAAAACACGACATTCAGAAGAGCAGTAAATGTCCCAAAACTATATTTAGTCCTTCGATTTAAGCAAAGGAAAACCATGTTTACTTTCCGTAGAACTATAAGGGGCTACTGGTTTGTGAGGGGAATCTCCGGTTGTGTCCATAAATAACGACGCATCTGCCTGCACACCGTCCTTATTCATATCTTCCTGTCCAAGGAAAACCTCAACCTCTTCATTCCAAGTAATAATTGCGGTAGAAGCTTTCTTTCGTAACCGCAGATCGCGAGTTGTACCCATATCTTCAGCAGTGGTGCCCTTGGGTGTTGTTTGTGTTCCGACTCGCCGGTGAGAACCACCGAACCACGACTTCTGCCTTTGTTCTTTTTTCTCGGGGGTTTGTTTACCTGTAGGCTGTCCGCGTCACTATTGCTGCACTTTGCCCTCTCATCAACAGGATCATCTTCCGCTGTGCCAGTATCAATATCCACGGCCAATTCGACTCCGCCCTTCCCTTTGTTTTGTGTATATCGAACCGATACCGGCCGGGCAACACATTCCATCAACATTTCAGTATCCGAAGAGGTGTATGGCGCACTCTCCTTGTCATGTGGACTGCACACTTTACCACGTACTTCCGGCAACTTAGTCATCCTGTGCGGCAGGAATACTTTGCTGCAGATGGCTAGGTTCCATTCCCCGACTTTGTGAGGACCCTTCAGTTGGCTCTATGCTGTGGGCCACCGCAGAAAATAATTCACTAAACGTTCTCTTAGCAGGTGCAGGTTGGGTGAATTGCAAACGTTGAGGGCAATGTTGGCCTATATGTGTTGAACTGCCACATTTAAAGCAGGTTTGTTCCTGTCCTAAATAGGTGACAAATGCCTCACGTTTCCCTATAAGTAAGTTCGTAATGATCATTTGTGCGAGTCGAATGCCTGTCTCTACATTAGTAAATTTCCATTTGACTGTCCAGTTGTCTCTTTTGACCATGTGCACAGTCCCATAATTTTGTAATACATTCGTAATTCGGTCATCGGAAATTTCCGGTGTAATATTGTATAATCTGACTATAGTAAATTCCTTATCAGCCGGAGTGATAACAACATCAACCTTTTCCCCATTCATTAGAGTTACTGTTGCTTCTCCAGCATGTCTGCGCAAGTGATTTTCATAACTGATATTGGTTTTAAATTTTAAGTAGACTGCATTTTCTTTGCCTACAAGCTGTAAAGTTTGCAATTCATCGACACGTACCTTAAGTTCGTCATCCACCCAGTTGTGTATATCCAGTGCAGAGGGCCTCGTTTGTGTTGGATTAAACGTTGCTTTTATAGTATTAACACACACTACTTTTGTTTCCATTTTGAAAGAATCGAAATATACTCGTACACTGTTAGCCTGGTCTCAGAGCGGTGCGGCCCAACGTGTTGACAAGACCGCTACCAGGAAGCGACTCTACTGGGGTATTAACAATGAGTTCTAATGCCCCAGGCAGTATCCGTAGCAAAGTGCAACGTGCAACTGAAATAATGCCGGGTTCTAAAGTCCTTGTTATTTCCGAATGTTTTAAATACTCTGAATTGCTATTCAAGGTGAAAATATACTGGATGAGTATTCTATTTAGATATAGTTTTTCCAGATTTCAAAGTTTACATTTTTTAATATAAACTTTCCTTCTGCAAGAGAACTGAACCTAGATATGTAATTTCAAACACTTGCTCGTAATGAGAATAATGGGTGGGTGGCGGTTAGTTTTTATCCAATCATATCCCTCAATTTGTGTTGGCATTTAAATCTAAGTCCTTGCATATTAGTCAACAACTGTATATTATATATTGTAGTGTACTCAGTGTAACACCTTAGAACCAATGCAGGAATGCATTGAAGCTTGAAACGTTCTTTCCTTAAGCTTATTCCTTTCCTCCCCTTCTCAAGTTTTAAACGCTTGTAAAACTATAAGTGAATACACACAATATAAATACTATGAATTATAAATTTTTATTTCAGAGAAAATCCAACTTCAGTGAACTGTTTTTCTCGTTTCTCTTTTTCGTGATAAGTGCATTTTATTGCTTTTTAGAAGGCAACTTGTGAAGTGATATTGAAATAAAAATACCTAAGCACACAATATTGTACCGTTTTTCATGTGAATGTATTCAAAGCGAAACAAAGGGTTACAATTTAGCATACGAAGTATGATACTCCTACTGGCAGTTCATGTAATGTCATTAAACAACGTCATCCACTGTCTATTGTACATCATCAGTAAATAGAGATATATAAAACAATCATACAAAATCAAAAAAATATCAATATCAAGAACAAAAAATGAAATATAATGTTCCAATATCTTATGAGTTGTTGCAATACTTGATGCGTTAGTGTAAGAATTCAAGTGTCCACGACCTATACGTACAAGTATTTGACCCGGCAATTTGATGCCAGTTGTGCATGCGCGAAAGCACTTTAAAACGTGCAGTAAAGCTGCTACCATGTTTCACCAAATTTAAACGAGTATCATGTAGATTTAGATGATCTGGAGTTTAAAATGCTACATAGGTGTATGGTGCGTTTGAAAGCATTCAAATAAAAAATAACCAAGAAGTCTTCAAGGTGTTAAATATTAACTTTCACGTGTTTGCTCATTCACACTGGCCGTCACTGAAAACCTGTATGTTTATACTCGGGTACTGTTTTCTAACCTGCTCAGCTGTGATATAAAGTGTATTGAACTTTTTTCTAATGTAGTATTACATTAAATTTGCTTGTTAGAATATGCATGTCAAATATACACTCAAAGTTTTACTATGAAGTAAAACGATTACAATAAATGGTTAAAAATGTTCAAAATAATTCCATGACAGAGCTTCAGAAATTTAAAAATGAAGACATAGGTTTTTGGAATCGGTCCTTGATGTAAGAGTGACCAAAAGAACGAACACTCCCAAACGTATATCATTCACTGACCTCCAAGGACTACCATAGGGCAGCTCTTTATTGTTACTCTCGCAGCTGAATGGACCATTATATTACATACGATGTGAGAAGGTAGCCCGTTCCGAACTATTCTGGCACACAAATATTTGCAATTAACACAAACAATGGAGGGAGCGGGTGCATTGTCGTTATAACGTATATGCTCAAGTGGTTACAATATTGGCTCGGTCTCGAAGCACAAAAACAGCCAAACAAATAAAATTTAATTCCTAGGATTTTCAGAAAAAGCCAGCTGCGTTTGGAATCTTGCCATATTTATGATCCATTGCACCGGCCACATGCGTAAGCAGATAGGAAAGCTTTTTTAAACTTTGGGTACGGCGGAATCGATTGCCTCATTTTTCAGCCTACCTTCATTACCCTTTAATACGTCATAGCCATTTATTCTTATGTTTATTGGCAAGAACAAACAAAAAGCTGGGCATTTATTCTGTATACTTTAATGAAAAAACTACAAAATTAGGGAACCATGTTTTATTCTTATGAAGGGTTTAGTCTTTTCCCCTTTATTATAGCTGAAGTAATTTATTGCTATAAATTCCAGCACCACATTTAAGCTCTATGAGACGCTATATTTGGATTATATAAATAGTTTCTGGTATTCAACTATACTTCAGGCATCAACTTAAAGAAATGGTCAAATGTGTGGAAAGTAGTAAAGTAAATAAACAGAAAATATCAAAAATATATTTAGTAAAGAACGAAAGAAAATGTGTTAAATAGTATAATAAGTAACAAGACCGGTGAAGAAATAATCGCGTATTCGAAGACTAGCATCGAGAGGTTATGCATTTTCAAAGAGGGGTCGAAAATCAAGCCAGAAAGAAGGACGTCATATGCAAGTTCTGTGAAGCAGACTCCATAACAAACTCGAACTTCGCAGATGACGTAAAGAGACGAATTATGTATCAAATATTTAGAGGAACGATAGATTAAACTGGATATACAGCTGTTTTTATGTATTTTCACTATATAAACCCCCAACTCTTCTGTGACATTTATGTGACAATGTTTGAGCATTTGCTTAGTGACGATATTTTTAGTTTGAAAATAATAATATAATAGTTATAACTTATAATATAACACTAGATGCATATAAATAATTTATACACAAAGTCTGCAGTTCTTTCTATTCCTACAAATTGTCTTTCTTCTTCACCCATCCTTGTTATTCCAATACTCATCCAGTAGTTTTGCTTTCATCACCGTCCTTATTTACTGAATTCAGGTATCTCCTGGTCTATTTTTATAATTCTTGGTCCAAGTGGAACCCATTTCCAAACTTTTCTGGGCGCTGTTTCCTCTGTAATTCTCTTGCTGTGTCCATTAGTTTTTGTATCATACATATTATATCAGACTAAACTTAATAGTGAGAAACATACTACTTTTTTTCTAACACAGAACGTCTGACTCAAGTTCCCCAACTCATCCCAACATTTTACAAAATTTTTTAACTTTCAAAATTAAATATTCATTTCTGTTCCCAAAACCATATAAAATATTTCATCCAACTTTATTTAAAGGCCTACTTATTAATGTTTTCTTCCCGGACGATAACAATAATAATAGTGTTCCTTTTGTAAGAATCGTGCATGTAATATAGCTGCATTCGTGGTTAATTATCACTTAAGTAACTAGTAGAAGTGTATCACTGTGTGTTAATTTAACTAAAATAGATACCACTTTATTACAAGAATTAGATCTGCTGAAGCAGTAATTAGTTACACTTGGATATATCTTCTTAAATGATATATACCATAGCATTTGCTAAAAGTTGTTTATTTTAAAACTACAATTTCGTTAAGCACAGTGTATTTCAGGGCTATACTTTGCACCCATCTTTACTAACGTTAATGATTTGATTTTAAATAGTAATCTTACTAAACGTTTTACTATTTAAAGATTAATTGAGCACCTCTGTTATTGCGTACTTTTCCTATGAATTTAATTATCAACTTATTAAATATGACTTATTAATTGAAAGACGTTGTTCGAATAAAGAAATGTATATGCTGAGAGGTATTGAAGTTAATTAAGCAAACACTGGTTTAAATTAAAGGAATAATGACCATCAAAACTGTATGAAAGTTTAAGTATTTATGCATTACGAATGATTCATATCATTCCAAAGAACATATTTAGAAATAATTTTAAACTTGAAATATCCGGCTAAAATGTGTTTACACTAATATGCTAATGTACATTTATTATTCCTCCGTTGTCATTTTACATATAGTACGTTATAGTGGGACAACTATATTTGTGCAGTGAGGCGGGAATCGGTGGATATAATCCTAGTTCAGGAAAAATGCGTTGAGGTCAGGATCCTATTGGTGTAGGATGCAATCAGGGAAAGACCGATTATGCTCCGGACTAGCGAATTGTTCTCGGTTGTACGTACGGGTGAGCATAAGTGTACTCTGTCCCAGGGTCCGCCGTTCAAGTGGAAATACACTATACTTCCTTGTTGACTTCTCTATCCAGTTTATTTATAGAACATTTAGATCATGAGCTTGCTCCCCAACACACTTGCTCGTCACGACGCCGGTATCACTCTTTTATTCAAGTTGCCCACGTTTCCCTTTCCCGCATTTAATTGTAATTTTTACTCTGCACTCTCTCGTCACTTTACGCCTTCATCCCCCCAAATTCCCAAGATGAAGTGTGGCGCCTTTCCTGGTCTGTTCGCGTCATTTCCGACCGCGGACTATCTATCCATGCCCATTTCCTATTTCATGACTATTCCGCCCGTATCACGTGATGCATAGCAATTTTGATTGGAGGTTTGTTTCCTTCATATTTAATCTTCCACCCCCTCCTATATCTAGGCAAGTTCAGTTTTTTTCTGTCCCACCGGGTTTTGACCCTCGTGGTCATAGGAAGAAATATTCTGACTTTTTCTCACATTCCTTAGGGGAACTTTTCTTCCTCGTCACCCTTTCCTCACGCGTTTAGCTTATGTGACACATTCCTTAGTTAATGCAGTTTTATCTTCCCTCACTTGATTACAGCTTCAGGTTGCCGTCTCAGCAGTTGCACATATGCATTATTATATAACGTAAATAACTTTAAGGGAGATCACAGGCGAGAAGCGCCTCTATAGCAGCTATTAATTTTCCTCTACTAATCTGCAGCCTAAGAGCCCTCCATTAAAGTTTATCTCTATCTTTCTCCCCTCCGACATGTTTACAACAGGATCGTTCAGGTTTGAGACAGACTATACTTGATTAAAGTAACAAATACCTAAGCGCAAACCGTTTTCAACTCACACCTGCATATACCGTTCATGTTCTGTTGTTTCAGCCTACAAAGTCTCTCACCATCAGGGGCGGCTTCTGAAGGGGGTAGCATGTTTGCGCTACAACCAAAATGCTGGGTTTCCTTTAATGTAATGACATGTTCCATTTGGAGTTCATTTTGACCTTGTCTAGTGCAGGGGACCTGAGCGCGCTGTATTGTTTGCAGGTGGCAAGTAGTTCACTCCCAGATGAAAACCACTAGCATACAATAGGGAGGTATAGGGCAGGACGAACCTAGGATATGGCGAGGCAAGTAGGAGGGCGATGCGGGGCGTATGGCTGCATGTGGTTGGTTAACCTAGCTGCCAGAGAATAGTGGATGCCTAACCTGGTCGTTCTTTCATCACAGCAGCGGCATCTATTGTGCTTATGTTAAATGTAACCTACGAGTACATAGCCACATGGTTTGTGCCGTGTTTTGTTATCTCTGCCGTGTTTTCAGAAGTACATCAGAAATATTTATATAAACACAGGTAACTTGTGTTATGAGAAGAAATAATCAATTCCATAAAGTGTCTTTTAGCACATCCTTTTTCAAACATGACCTTAGAAGAAAAAATTGAACTTAAGCAACTTGGAAGACCCACGTCGAAATTAAACATCACACAGAGAAAAATCGAAATTGACTTTTTATTTATGAATGCAATTTAATTGCCACGCTTCTTAGCATGCCATTCTATATAAGCTGTGAAAGACCACTTAAATTTGCTCAGAGGCCTTTATCAGGCCTGAACCGGTGACCTCGGGAACCAGAGCCGGGATGCATGCCCTACAGCAGTGTTTCTCAAACTCTTCTGCCTCAAGGACCCCCTTATCATCTAACTTGTTCGCGTACCCCCATAGTGTGGCAACTCAATTTATATGAACGAGTCAACCTTTTGTTGAATTCTTTAATTGGAATTTAAATAATTACGGTATGCATAATTTAAGATATTTTCTTGTATATTTAGTGTTAAATTTAATAAACAACAAATTAAAAATTATAGTTAAACTAAATAAAATAAACTTGTGTATAAAATGTATTTTAAATGAGTATATATACATATATAATTTTACATTTTATAACTGTATAATTTATTTTTTTTTCCTTTAAAGTAAATTTTATACAAGTTCTCCTGACTAGGTTTTTATTTACCTTTAGTCTTACATCGGTAAAATTAGAAATACCACACTCTTTGGATTAACCAAGAATTAATAACATTAGGCACAATATGTTATAAAATGAATTTATTTTCCGTATAAAGAAACGATTTTATACATTTAAAAAGGTTATTCATAATGTTCTAAATCCACTATTTGTCATTTCAATTCACTATTTAATGAAACAGGCATATGGGTAGTTGTATTTCGAAGTCATTGTAACGATCACTTTCAATTTTTTACTCAGGAGGGTAAGGTTAACTTTCCTTACTTTTTGTCAGCAACTCAGACAAATAGCAAATCGTCTACACTTTACATTGGATGGAGAGAAATAGGAGGGACATACGACGAATATCTCCATTTTACGAGATGAGTAAATTGTATTTATTATAAAAGCACAGGGAAAAAGTCAGCACTAAAAATTGTTTTTTGCCAACCTTGAATATTGGTTTCCCTGCACAGGCGCGAGATTATGCATTAGACACCGTTAGACACGTCGCAAATTTTGAGAACGATTGATGTAATCCACTGAGAAAATGATCTGCAGCCACTCTGCTCAATTTGCCATTTCACAGATAACATTAAGTAAGCCCTCATTACATATGTTCCCAGGATATCATTTTGATTACTATCTTTCGCGCATGCACTCCCTGCGTTCACTACTAATTGAATCGTTTATTTCAGAAACCACCTAAGAGACAAAATATCAAAAAATATCTTTTTTGGCAGTACCGTACAATTTAAAGGTAAATACATCTTTTAGTGCAGAAATAACCTATGTTTCATATCAGCAATGCTATTTTCAGCCTTGAAGATAATCCGTTTATTTAAGAAAGAACCAAAGCGCCGTCGCTTAGGTTCTTTCTGCTGTAAATTTCACTCGTGACGGTTGGCAGCCTTGATGACATGTGTTTGGTGACTCGCTGTGACAATAATTCACAACTACCCTGTACGTGACCACTCATTTTCCCCATGAGCCAGAGATTTTGGAAGCATAAAGCGTTTCTTGAGAAAGATGGACAGGATTTATATTCCTGATGAATATGCAGAGTTCATGCTAAAAGCTAGTAAGTCTGGCCGATTTACTGTATATCACCTCACACCAGACAATGTTCAAAAAGTGGTGGCCAATATCATATAAGAAAGTGCAAAATTCGGACGAAACATCAGGTAGGAAAGTACCCAGCACCTATTCAAAGTGTCCAAGTACAAGCAGTTTCTCTACAACAAGAATACTCCGGGAAAAGTGGTAACAAGCGAATTAATTGGAGAAATAACATCTAACTTCACATTGCTAACAACTGCCAGCCCTCCGGAGCTAACCAACAGAGAAAGCTTATCTTTTTGGGGAAGGTATGTTTACTTTTATTGTACCAAGGTTATTTTAAAGGTTTATATTTTACTTTTAGCTAAACATTTTTGTAGGCTATAACAACTTTTAAAATTTATCGGGTTTTGCATACTGTGATTTTGATTTAAGGTCCCAATCAACAAAGAAAAGATAAGATAAAAATGTTGACGAAATACACTGTTGGATATGAATCCTTCTATGACACTTATCATCCAATGGCCAACAACTGACGAGGAGTTGCCAGAAGCTGAATAAGTGAATGAGGCCACATATTTGTATATAGACATACTCTAGCATGTAGTCTACTTGCATTTTTCGAATTTGGCCTTTTTTATACTTAAGCATGTCTGTTACTTACCTTTTACACAAAAACAGGTGCCCGCCTCGGTAGCGTGGTGGCAGCATGTCTGCCTCACGTTGAAGAGGTCCCGAGTTCGAATCTCGGACAGGGTGAGTTACCTGGAATAGGGTTTTTCCGGGGATTTCCCTTATCCTTAAAGACGAATGTCGGGTAACTCTTAAGCTCTTTGGACCCGGGATTCATTTGAGCATCATATCACCCATTTCATTCATCGTCCGATACGACTTCACGTTGGAGGACGTAAACAAAAAACAAACAAAAAACCAAAACAGGTAAAAAATAATGATTAGACATAATTTCAATAATTATAAATTTTAAAATTATTTGAAATAATTATAAAAATTAAAAAAATCACTTTTGATACACTGATTTATTGCAGAAACCATCTAAGTGCAAATTTTTTCAAAAATTTATGGCTCAAAAAGTTAAAGGAAGAAAAAATGAAATAAAAATATATTTCAATAGCATGTTTTTGATTTCATGAAAAAATATTTGAAGGAGACTAGACCTATACTTAAGCAGCAAAACAGCTTTCTTTTTTTTTCTGTTTTTGTTTTAGTTTTCCGAAAGTTGAAAAATGCGCACTTAGGTGGTTTATGAAATAAACGATTCAATTGAGACTTACGGGACAGTACTTTTCTGCCAGAAACGCATTGACAATGCAGAACAACGTGAGTGTCAATTGATGAATATCTTTTGTTTATACCGTAATTGTGTTACAGGATACGTTTAGAAATGGTATATATCTATTTGGCCATTTATCTTATTTCATCTACCAAACAGACAATGAAGAAAGTGACAGTTTTCACAATTACAGAAATAGTCACACATTTCACCTTTGTTTCACATAATGGGCGTAATTGCCCTCAGCTTTGCCTCTTTTCGCTTATGTATGCTTACAACTATAGGCACTTGTTTTCATTCAAGAATAAACAGCTTCACATAAGTTTCAGCTCTTTTATATTGGTGATTATGATCCCACCAGACGTCGTCGCCGACTATTCCGGGTCCCCCGCATGGCTTGCGGGCATCCGAGGTAACCACGGGGCAATTGCAGCAGCAGCAAAAGCTGAGCTCCCATAATCTACCAAGAGTTGTTGGTCTCAAAATTTAACATAAATCAGTTCAAAATCAAAATAAATCGTTCTACGCCAGGGTGCTAAAGGAAAGCCTTCTATCCTTCTAGAGGAGTTCTACACTACCTCGTAATCAATCCACCATCCTCAAACAAAAACAGTCATCCTAAAAACCCGAAAAGAAAATCCTTTCTGTGGTGAAACCCTATCCTGGGTGGGCACACAGCAACAATCTTCGGGCTAACACAGCCTGCCAGTACCAGCGAAGCGAAGCAGCTCTTTTATTACGTATTTTATTTTAAAACATACTAAAATTCAATTTATCTAATCGCTATTTACCATTTATGAGTTTTAATAAATAAAATACATTGATGTAGCTTTAAGAAGGGAAAATTCGTGTTCCAGTTTGCTAAACCCTAGATAATTTTATTTGGATCATTTAAACATAACTATATCTTGCTATTAATATATTTAAAGCATCAGACATCAATTAAATTTCTCTGCTGAAGGAAAATAAACAGTAACCAAATTTACCTGAAAATAGGTCTTAGGTATCACTAAGTTTTCTTATTTTAAGTTACACAATATAATACAAAAATCAGTTCTAACCTAAAGACGTTGTTTTCTTATTGTTACCGAAAGGAACTGCATATTAAGATCCGATGTGTTGTACGTACACCACTTTTTCTGTTTCACTTTAATACTTCGTATTCCTACACAGCTTACTCGTTAGTTTAATTTATATTAATCTAGATAAACACATGCAAAAGTATATTGTTAAATGTCGCCAAATAGGTACGCGGGGATTAGGGAAAACATTAGTTATAAGTGATGGTTAAATCTTTTGATTCTCTACGTGGTCGGGCCCAAATGACCTTGTTGTCGACGAGCCCTAAAACACCACACACTCACTCACTCTCCGTGGTGGCTTTGAAATTCCATAACGGAAAGAGAGGGCGAGGAAGAGGGAAGAAATGTGAGTTCTCATATGAATAAAAATATGTCTAATTTCAAATTATTTCTGGGAAATTGTAAAAAGAAAACAAAAGCATTTAACTTAAATTTAGAGTGTCAATAACATTTGCAATTTTGTGCAGTAGGATTTTGTCGGTCTCTTGCCATTTACCAGTTTGAATACAAAAGGCGTTCACAAGAAGAGAACTTTCAAGGCCAATTACGATAATTATGGATGCATATTTTTAACAAAATAATTATGAACCACTTTAAGACAACTGGAAGTTTCAAAAATTTTCTATGTGAAGTGTAGATTGCCTTAAAACTCTTTCTGTCTCATCCTGTTAAGATGCTAAGATTAAATATTAGATTTTAGGATTCATTGAAGTTTTGATTTGATCTCTATTGTTTGTCCCCTCACTCTCTATATATCTAACACACACGTATATGCATGTAGACCTCCTTCAGAAAAGATAATTTTTTCTTTTTGGTTCAGGATCCTCAAAACTAATATTTCCTGTGAAATCCTTAAGTAGAATCTATGAAAGGAACACAGTATTTCCCCTGCTTAATGTACGCTTTAGAGAAAGTAAAAATATTCATAGGAAATTAAAATCTATGAATATAAGATGTATTTTCATTTTATAGATAAACAATAAATCGATTTTTCTGTTGTTGTAATTTACATTCTCCAATGTTGTAATGTCGGACGATGAATGAATTAGGTGAAATGATGCTCAAATGAGTCCGGGATGCATGGAGCTTAGAGTTACCCGACATTCATTCTTCAGGATAAGGGGAAACCCTTGAAAAAACCTTATCCCGGTGACTCACCCTTACAGAGATTTCAACTCGGGACCTCTTGAACACGAGGCAGGAGGTCCGCAGTTTGAATCTCGGTAAGTGTGAGTTACCTGTATAAGGTTTTTACCGGGGTTTTCCGTTATCCTGAAGAATGTCGGGTAACAATAAATCGATATGTTAAATTGTGTTTTACTCTTTCGTTTATTGCTGTATCTGCAATAAAGGTGCACTTACTTTTTGCTTTCCAGACAATTACCTCTGAAAACAGAGTGATAAACAGGAACATGCAGTTTTGTGAAATGAACTGTATCTGTCTGTTAAGTGTAGTAGAAGTAGTCATTAACCTCAGCATAGCATACAGTGGTTGTGGAGCGTGTTCCTGCCAGAAACCTTGTACGAAATGGCGCATCTGTTGTCAAAAACACAGTGCATCTCTCATCCTTTCAATATTGGCTGGAATGGCTCAGTTCCAAACCCGAATACGATCTAAAGAGGGGTTGAATGGTACACAGCAGCAAGAAAAATAATACAGAATGAGCCTCTAGGCTTTATACGAAGTGGCAACATTGACAGAGTGAGAAGGACGTTCATTTAGAGCCGGAGACGACCCGCAAGTCAACATTCGCACGGATTTCAAATGAACCGTGGAAGAGCGAGAAGATTTACACTTTCGGCTCTATAGCAGCAGAAAACTTAGCGGTACGTATGCAAGGGGTAATGGAAAATGACTAATTACAGCAGTGAGGATGAGCGATGGACCTCAGTTTTACTTAAGTAGTGCAGTAAACAAGCAGGACTTGCATTACTACGTCATCCACCCTACACACTCACTAAATCCATTAAACACCTCTTCATCCGGAGCTTGTGACAGTTGAATAAAATTTTGTCCCTTTTTAATTGGGCCTCCAAGCGCTTGTAACATTTTTTTTCGACCCGAGCTGCAGAGACAACGAATAAGACATTCTCCATGCTTATTTTAAACAGGTTGGTGCCACAGCGCATACCGCAAACATACCCGTTACGTGGTATTCGCGTTTTGATGACGAGCCACGACCGCCAAGATGCCACTTGTAACCTTTTCCCTTGGAGGTAGATAAAGAACACATCTATGACCACACACATTGTGTATTGAGATGCTAAGACTGACCAAAACATTTTGGGCAAAGTTATGGAGGTTATCTGATACTGACCTGAAAACCTGTATTCAAACGACATAAGTCAAATGACATAACTTCTAACACCGGACTATGATAAAGTCTTGTATATGTTTAACTTGGGGAAAAATAAAATCAGTTTTCCTTGAAGTTCTACCGGTTCTATTCATATCACAAAGCCATGCTCAGCTGTATCACCCGTATATAGAAGCTTAAATTTAAATTTTACACTGAAAATATAACATTCATTTTATTTTAAACTATGTAAATTTTCTAAGATATAAATGGACTTCAGTCAGCTTCTTATTGTTTAGATGTTTGTTATCAAATATTACGTACTTATCGGCAGTTTCTGTATTATATTATTGGACCACCTTTTGCTGCACTGCAATGGTGCAGTTTACTTATTACTATAAAAGTAGACACGTTTTAATGTGTCTTTCAAAACTTATTTAAAGCTTTAAATATTAAAAATTATGATTGTGAAAATATATTTTGGTTCTGAATTTTAGGTCTGTAGCAAGTTTTGCTAAATATGAGAAAACATAGAAATACTTTCCGCGTATGATGTTTTTTAACAGTAGGAAGTTTTGGCCTAAGGTTTCTTTATCATAAAAAATAACTGATATATTACATTCACAGAGCTTTAAATAATTACACTAAAAATTTTGTTTCAAAACCTAATAATTCTGTCAGCTCACTATTTCTAAAAATTGTATTTTTCTTTCTATGATCATTTAGGTACAAGACAATGCGAACAAGATTCTCGAGCTGGTCACTCTGCGATGACTTTCAAATTCCATAAATTACGAACATCGACTTCTTATTTCAGAAAAGTATTCTAAAATTACAAAAATTAACAAGGAATAACTCAGAAATGTTTATCACCATAAAAACGAAATGCCCGCCTCGGTACCGTAGATGTTAGCGTGTCTTCCTCAAGTTCAAGACGTCTCGAGTTCGATTCTCAGTTAGGCAAGTTACCTGGATAAGAGGATTTCCGTGTTTTCCCTTATCCTAATAAACGAATGTTGAATAACTAAGCTCAATGGACCCCAGACCCATTTGAGCATCATTTCACCTATTTCATTCATCGTCCGATATAACTTAACGTTGGAGGACGTACATTAAAAACTATGTTATATCAGTTATGTTTTAAGGAGATCTAATTTGTTCTACAGTAAGATTTTGTGCATGTCTTATAGCTTACCGTCTATGTAAGCCCATTAATAACAAAGGGGACTACAGAGACTATTTTCAACATTTCAAGATATACCCTTTTACTTTAAATAATTCTATTAAGTTTACGAAAACTACACGTTAGATCACATTTACATTATGGCATCAACATATACGAGAAATAAAACGGCCAAGACTTTGAGAAGTCAGAAATTTAATATTAAATACGAAGACAATTATATTAAACACTAACAAGTATCACTTTATTAATACTAATAAATTGAGTTACTAATACAATTGTAACAAACTTTATTAAGATTACGAGAAGAGCAATTTTATGCCACTTAGAGAAGTTAGCAACTAATCGATATCTTTCGAAATGCTTTTGGTAAATCCTTAAAGCAAACACCATTTAAACACGCAAGAATGCATGTAGAGCTTAGGTGTATACCAAATTTGCTGTACTAATAACGAATAAGATTCAAAAAGAGGAGTATTTGATCTTTTAGTTGACAAGCATTAGCCATAACACTGCCTCTAATATAAATATGTAAAATGATTGACACATTGAAATTTCTGTTTTTTCCGTTGTTCTGTGCTTATATTTTATTGGTGAAGACGAATTAACTAAGCTTTGTGAAACCTTACAAAGCAAAACATTAAGGAATTCATAACACACTCGTATCTTCCGATATAGTAAGGTATGTTACATTGCTAAACCATTTGTACACAATTTTAATGGTTGTTTATAATGTGACTTTGTGGGTTTGTGAAATGAAAAGTCCAATTTCACCACTCAAAACTGTTCTTTATTTCCACCGACTTACAGTTTAACACTTGCCAATTACACAGAATTGCGTACTGCACACAATTACAATTCACCAGTTCGTCCGTTACAACTTCACTTGTACTCGCGATTACGTCAACTCCGATGCTCATACACAGTTACGTACAGTCTTCCGTTGCACAATCTTCTCGTTCATTAACACGTCACTGACTAACACTTACACCAAGAACTGTGTCTGTCTCCTCACTCACTGACTAACTGACTGACTGACTCTCTGAAAACCTTTTTATAGGAATGTCACTTCTTTCTCGACTTCTCCAGTTTCCAAAGGAAGGTTCCAGATGATGAAAGATCCCGTAATTTCCAGAACACATTTGGAACAGAAACAGACCGCACAATCATGTTTTTTCCCCCAGCCATCCCTGTCACCACTATAAGACGGAAGAGGGGGAGGCGTGGCTAACACGGACCTCCCCTGTCTTCCGCTCTCAGCTGCTTCCATAGGGTGTTCCAACGCCCGGGTGACACTGCTCCCTCCTCAAAGCTGTTCGCCCCGAACAGCACCATCGTAACGTGCCAGGCGGTCCAGGTGTACCACCAGCATCTGCCCGGAGTCTGAGCCAGAAGTAGCGCTGCCGTAGTTTGTGAATCATACGGTTCGCTCCCAGGTGTCCTCCTGAAGTACCGGCGTGCACTTCCTCCAAGACTTCCGGGACCTTACTCCGGGGGAGTACCAACTGTTCTCTCTGCGCCTTCCCATCGGGTGACTCCCATACCACGAACAGCACGCCCTCTCTGGTCTTCAACGAGTCCCATTGGGCCCAGTACGAGTTGTAAGGGGCGCTCCTCGGTGCGATGTCCTCCCAGGTTGGTCTTGTCCCTGCCTCCACTTCCCTCAAGAGTGGCCCCAAGTCTGCGTCCACCAGCTGCTCCCTCCTCAGGCCTGCGCTATCCCAGCCTTCAGCAGGCACTGCCACAACTACTCGGACTGCTGCGGCACGCTCCTTCTCTTCCACTCTTGTGCACTGGCCGCACTCTACTGGACAGGGTCTTCGGGACATGGCGTCTGCGTTACCGTGGCTCTTCCCTCTACGATGTTCCGAGGTGAAGTCGTACTCCTGCAGCCTCTGGACCCTACGTGCTGTCTGGCCTTCCAGGTTCTTAAAGGTCAATAGCCAGGTTAGGGCGGAATGGTCAATCCTCAGGTGGAATGGCTGACCGTACAGGTACTTGTGGAAGTGCTCCAATGTCTTTACTACCGCCAGTAACTCCCGTCGGGTGACGCAGTAGTTCTTCTCTGCCTTGGATAGCGTCTTGCTGTAGTAGGCTATCACCCGCTCATGGCCGTCCTGGATCTGCGATAGGACACCTCCAATGCAATGGTCGCTAGCGTCGGTGTCCACAATGAAGGCGCCACCTGGCTGTGGGAAACCCAAAATTGGAACACTGCACAGGGTTTCCTTCAGGTGTTGGAAGGCGTCTTCGGCGTCGTCCGTCCACACATAAGGTCGGTGTTCCTCTGTCAGGCGGGTGAGGGTTTTGGCGATGTTGTCGGCCTTTTCCTCTAAATCATTAAGGCGGTCGTCTACTTGACCCAACCGCTTGCCCAGATTCGTGACGTCATTCCTCCCGCCGGACAATCGTTCCTCAAATTTGGCGGCGAGAGCCTCGTTCGTCACCTTCATTTCCGTGGCCAAACGGTCGTTCGCTGCTCTCATTTCTGTGGTTAACTCGGCCTTTATTTCTTCCATCTTCCCGGTGATGTTGTCGTTGGCCGTCTTCATTTGTTTCAGTTCCGCGGCCAGGTAGTTATTTGCCGCTTCCGTTTTCTCTGTTAACTCGTTCATCTTCGCCAAAAGCATTTCCAATGCCGATTCCATGGCTGTAATGTTCGGTGCTGTTGTCATCCCACTTCTGACACCAGTGTGACTTTGTGGGTTCGTGAAATGAAAAGTCCAATTTCACCACTCAAAACTGTTCTTTATTTCCACCGACTTACAGTTTAACACTTGCCAATTACACAGAATTGCGTACTGCACACAATTACAATTCACCAGTTCGTCCGTTACAACTTCACTTGTACTCGCGATTACGTCAACTCCGATGCTCATACACAGTTACGTACAGTCTTCCGTTGCACAATCTTTTCGTTCATTAACACGTCACTGACTAACACTTACACCAAGAACTGTGTCTGTCTCCTCACTCACTGACTAACTGACTGACTGACTCTCTGAAACCCTTTTTATAGGAATGTCACTGCTTTCTCGACTTCTCCAGTTTCCAAAGGAAGGTTCCAGATGATGAAAGATCCCGTAATTTCCAGAACACAGTTGGAAAAGAAACAGACCGCACAATCATGTTTTTTCCCCCAGCCATCCCTGTCACCACTATAAGACGGACGAGGGGGAGGCGTGGCTAACACGGACCTCCCCTGTCTTCCGCTCTCAGCTGCTTCCATAGGGTGTTCCAACGCCCGGGTGACAATAATATGGGACATCTAAAAAAAGGTTATGATCAGCCACGGTTGTTTCCATGTACAGGTAGCTAATACTAAACAATTATAGGCCAACATTTTTTTTACTTTTCTGGACTTCTAAATTTCTGGAAAAATATTATTCTAAGAAAAATTATCAATGTAACAAAAAATACTATAGGCTGTACTATATGTGGCTTCTGTAATTTGTATAATGTTGACGATGCTACTTTACAATTAACTAAATAATAAATGAGTTAAATGATATAACCAGTGTTTAAGAATTTCTATTTATAAACCAGAAGCCATTGACATGGTTAATCATGCCACCATGATAAACGAAATAGCTTTGGAGTCTACAGAATTGCCTAGAATTTATTTCAAAGTCATTTGACTATCAGAGCACAGTAAACTAATTTTATAATGGTTTTGACGTAGACTTTCACGTGAAAATTGTGGTTTTTAGTGTGAAGTACTTAGGACTTTTTATTTTTAATTTATCTTAATGAGTTACTAAATAAAAGTCTTAAAGCATGTAATAGGTCTTTATTGTCATATGCAAATGAGAGCAATTTTTACTGGAAAATCTGAGGACGATGCACACGCAAATGCAAAGAACGGGAAGAAGATAAAAAGTACTTGACTAACTTTGTCTCCTCCGACTCCAGGAAAACAAAACGAAAACCATTATCTTTTATGATCTATTGGCCTTAAGCCCCTTGCTTCTTCATTTCACATTCAAACACACAATTGTGACTCATAGGTAGATGACTGTAAATGTCCTTTTATAAACGAATCCACTTCCATACCATAATTCCAGTGAAATCTGCTATCAGGTTAACGTTTTCAATACGGTATGGTACATTTGATTCATGCCGTTCTGAATTACATTATAGAATGGGGCAGCTTGTATCATTAAGCCTTTAACGTAAGTACAAAAAGTCTAATTAAAATAGGTGTATTAAAGCTATTGATTACCAAAAGGGAGCAACCGTTCTCAGTATCCAAACTACTGAATGTATTTGTCAGTTATATTATCAAATTTTACTTAAAACGTGTACAAAATAGTAAAGTGCATTTCATTTCTATTTCCATAATTGCAAAACGATATGACTAGCTGTGCTTATTTCAGCAGCTCGTTCCAACAACAGTAACAACCCTCATCCAGTGGTATACGGAAGTTTACCGCCCTGTAGTAGGTTTCAATTTAAATGCACAATAAAAGGTATTATCATGATGAAAATTATGATTGCATATTGCATTTTAAGTTAACAGTTTGCGTTATAATTATTTCTAAAGGTATGCATCTATGAATTTGTAAAGCAAATAATTGTTAGAACTTATAGGTAGTTTTTATTCCAAGTTTTCATTCTCATAAATACGATTTGCTCCTTTTTATTAATTCTTTGTAGCTTCTATTTCATTACGCATTTTTACGAATGTACACATCCTATTGGAATCGCCCTGTGCAAGGCGTTGTCTCATTCAGGGGTGGTGCTAAAACCCAGTTTTATATTTAATTTTTGTAACTATTACTAGCAAATAGAGGATAGCAAAATTTATAATAATTATATATCTTAACCTATATACCAAAATCATTGTGATATCTTTCAGATAAAGCTAAAAAAGTTAAGGTTTTAAAGAAAGGATAGATCGGTTCAAATGCTATTGGAAATCTTCATGTCACAGTCTTGGAAAATGATGAATCTAAATGCCATGTTTATATATATATATATGTCAAAGTTAGTTTTTATACTATACTGTTCAGACAGACTTCGGAACAGGTCAGACCTTTTTTCAAAACCATATTTTGAATTTAAGATACCCCAAACCGTAATGCTAGTGAAATCTACGTATCGAGCTTTAGGATGGAATGCAATACCATCTCCACTTAATGTGTGCATGGTAGAGATAGCAGAAAGCCGTGGGTTAAGTAAAGTGATGTCAACAACATGTCAACAACATGTCAACAACAAAAAACAACAACAATAATAATAACAACAACAGAATGAGACTAAAGAGCGAAAGTCTCCAGACGACAAATCAAATGCATAACGATGGCACTATGGCACTTTTCAGAGGGAGGACTTAGCACCATGATCCATAAAATCTATAACCCTCACAGATACTGTGCCGTAGCGTAGTGGGCTAAGGCTTCTTGCTTTGGTTTCCTGCCACGAAATGCGACTCGGAATCGATCCCACCCCTGGGGGTGTGGATTTTAAGTCCCGGGTATTGGATCGGTGCCCACTCAGTATCGTGAGGAAGTTACGAGCCTTACGGTAGTTAAGCGGTATTGGTCAAGAAAGCCAAGTTTCCGGCTGGGGGTGACGAGATGCTGACCTCATCCCTTCGGCGCGATGATCGCCCAACTCTATCTTGCGTATGTAGGGGTAAGGCCGGCAGTCGGGTTGGCAGGCCTTGGCTTTCTATAGGCTGTCGTGCCGAGGGTTAAGATGACTGACGGGGCGACCTAAAGAGGCAGTCTGAAATGGGAGGATACTTAATGTGAACCTGTAGAGCAACGACGGGGTCCTTAAAACCTACAGTTTTGTACTCCCCCATGCTGGATTGTAAAACTGGTTCCTCTACCTGACGCGACTATCAGACCTCCAATGATTCAGAGCACGACGGCATACAGAGCGCAATGTACTAACAGGCACGTACGCCGAATCTCCCGCCGATCCTTGATCAGACTGAACGGGTCAGCCAAGACGAAATGGAAGAGAGAAAACTCGGGGAATTTAATTATCTTTCCTAACATTGATCTAGCGACCCGGGAAATCCTCCGAAACCTATGTGTCAGGAAAGCCAGCAACGGGAGTTGATACCCGATCTACCAAAATGCGGGTCACAAACTGCCTTAGTCATCTCGCTGGGTAAAATTAGGATACCAAGATAGTGAGATAAACGAAGCATTTTAAATGATTGTATGGTTATGTTGTAATATATTCACGCACATTAATGCTTAAATTAAATTTTAAGCCATTGTGCATACCTTGATATAAAAGCTGTATCTTTGTTATCCCTTATCTCAAAATCAGATTGATAGTTTAGACATTAAACTGTCAATTTAGAAGCACTTTAAATAATTGAGAAATCTTTTAATATAGACAAAAATTAATAAAAAGAACTTGCTTAACTCATAGATTGTCAACAATTTTTATAGATTTTCAGATCACCTATTTATTCCTTTTGTTGAAAATGTACAGTTCCGAGGACAACATGTAGTCCAGCGCGTTAACCACCCACCGCCGGCCCTCGGAGCCATGGTCGTTAGAGCGTATATCTCTCTAGGGTTCCGTTGCGTAGAGGGTCACGGGTTTGAGTCCCACCTTGGGCATGGGTGTATTGTGTATGTGTCCCTTGAGTGTATGTGTACAACTAGAGAAAAAACATGCCCCTTCGATGGCCCCAAAAAAAAAAACAGCTGTGTAACAAACACCTCCCAGTTTCGATTCCCAGCTAAGCTTGAGTATGCAGTTTTCTTTCAACAAGTTTTTCAGTATGCCCAGTGCTTAGTGTATAAATGTGGAGGTGTTAACTGTTGTTTACTAACCGTTTTGTCTATCACAAATGTTTCAAGGTTGTGTAAGCAACCAATTATTACTGGCGGGATGCTTGTACGGTGATCGTGACACTTGCGTTCAGGAAGTTCCACTCCCATCAGCCATTCATCCTAATCGTGCTCGTTCTGTGGTTTTGGAATAACTATCTTCCATATATTCCTTATAATTAGTTCGAGTTTTGCAATACTTTTACTTTTCTCAAATTGCGAAAACGTCATTCCTTTGTCTGCGTTTTTCCTTGTGATCATTCAAGCGGAACAGAATTTCAAAGCAATCTGAAGGTAATAACCTAAAAGACAATATTGTACGTTATGGCACCTGCAAGGTAATTTTATATATATAATGTGTGTATATACAATAAAACCAATTTTACATATGTATTATAACTCAAATAATATGAAGTAGAAAGAAAGCTAAGGTTTGTAAGAACAGCTTGTACGTGAATGAGTAGAGAGATTAATATGAGTGCAACACATCGTTGTTATTTTCTGATGGAAAGAAAGAGGTCTCAGAAATGTCGATACTCAAATTTTTGAATGGAATACAATATTTCCCCTAATTATACGCAGTAATAAAAGTAAAAATATTTATATATAATATATACACATATATTAAACTATTTTGAAGTTCATAGACTGGTTAAATATGGAAAAGAAGGGGAAATAACACAAAAAGCATTGGAAAGCTGCAAGCAAAATATTACCAAAGGTAGAAATGCAAACACTCTTAACATATCAGATAGAGTTCTTTGATATGCTATGCTCAGACGAAAATACCATAGAAAAGGGAAACATACGTAGACTGGGTAAATAAAGAACGATTAAGCATTGAATGTTTAAGATATGGTGCTCGGAGATAAAATGGTTTAAGAAATAATATACAGCAGGATCAATGCCCCGTGTGTGGTAATAAGGATATTGTGTATATGAATGTAAAGGGACATACTGTGGAGAAAAGCATTTATATACGAAAAATGTTTTGATATTGACAGAACATGTGCCAGAAGTGATTTGTTGTGTAAAGAGAATAACTATT
The DNA here is from genome assembly GCA_030765055.1 of Mantis religiosa. Taxonomy (NCBI): domain Eukaryota; kingdom Metazoa; phylum Arthropoda; class Insecta; order Mantodea; family Mantidae; genus Mantis; species Mantis religiosa. The sequence continues at coordinate 55,046 of JAUKNK010000067.1, read as the reverse complement.
TATGTTAATTTTTACATGAAAGAAAGAAAGAAAATGTATTCAAGTGGACAGTGAAAAGAGATAACAAAATAGATGCACATCGTAATTTACAGATTATGATATATATTAAAATGTATGTGGTTAAATGTAAATAGGGTATGACAGGCAATAGGTATGGTTTAAAGCCATGCTACATGCAAATGTAACTTACTTAGGGTAAATAAAACGAAATAATATAAATGACAAGTGGTGTCTAAATATTTCAAAACCTCAAGCTTTCAATATGTGCCTTATCTGTGATAACATTTTTATTATACGCCGGATTGCATGGTATAGTGCTTATATAAGAATCAAAGGCTTATTTTGCCAAGAGAACATTAAAACTCCACCACACAGTATAAACCTCACAACCAATTTTAGCAACTTCCTGCGTTGGATTAGGGGCTATGTAAGTTTATTACAGAAACAGTCAAATGTGAAAAAAATCTGTTTTTATTCAAAATTTATCCACCAACAGTATCGTTACTTAGGTAATTTTATTCTCTGCAGTTTTTCTACATAATTAGATCGCATAATTAATGTGCATGGAAATATTATCTTACATTATATATAATACTTATAGATGTGTGTGTAGTGTTTAACTCCCGCTTTTACTACATACGGCACCGCAGGCGATGACACTGATGATATATGAGATGAAGATGGAGTACCGGTGGAATGAGATGGCGGGGGAATCCGGAGATCCCGGAGAAAACCCGCCCCAACGCCGTGTTGTGCACCACAAATCTCACTTTTCGGTCACCTGGGATCGAACCCGGGCCGCCTTGGTGAGAGCCAAGCGGTCTAATCACTGAACCACGGCGTGGCCATACTTATAGATGTGTACCTATGCGTATATGTTTATATATTTATATGTATTATTGCATGTATTACAAATTACATAAAATTATATATTACACGCATAAGAGTTTGGAGAAGTATTTTACGAAAAGCATTTTTAGCAGTTCGATGAAGTGGCATATTTGGGGTAATGTGTGAGCCGTTGCAGAGAAGATTGCTCTGTGAAATTACTCCTACAGTATGGAGGCGAACAAACCTTGATAATGGTGAGTATTTACGAAGGCGTTCCTTTTTTTTTTCCTTGTTCCATTTATACCCCGCCTTTAACTACTATGGTCATATCGGCGGCCGTTCTCCTTTGAGAACATACTGAAGGTGTCAACTCGTTATCTTTTGGTTTTTAATCATTAGATCACGCACACATTCACACTCTCATTCATACTTGCAGACTCTGGGGAAGATGGGGAATTATCTTGGTCCCCACCTCCACCGCCGGGAATCGAACCCGGGACCCCTAGCACGGCAGGCAGGTGCTCCACCGACTGAGCTACGGGGCCAGTCTCGTTCCTTTTTGTTTAACTTCAGAGAAATGTTTAATGTAATAAACAAACACCGCAATGCAACAGCTTGCATGCTTCCATTTTCGCCAAAGAAAAGTGAGAATATTTCCCTTATCTGTACTGACCGACCTTCACTTCTGTTCTTTTTTGAGCCAGCCAAAAGAATTATGGTAATTTATTTCTTTTTTTTTCATTTTGAGATAAAATCTGTTATAAAAACCATGAGAAAGGAATTTTTTATTTTGAAAGAAAGGAACATAGACGTTAAACGTATTGTTTGTTGCTTTATCTACACAAAATTGAGATTACACGGAAATATAAATGGTATTACGTGTTTTCGTATTACGGTTGTGAAACGTTCTAAATTTTCATCTAGTTAAACTTCGCTTGCTCTAATGTACGCTGTAGTGGTTTGAAAATACTGAAATTGAACCTGTTCTCAATCTTAGGGAAATATTTGTTTTCCATCCTTTAGCTTAGGAATCAACTTATTTAAACTTTAAACAATAAAAACTCGAGCAATACAAAACCCCTTGATCAGACATAATTAATCACAAACACGTAATTATAAACTTAAGTTTAGGCCTAACATACAAAGTAGTGTTTTAGGAATTTTATGCTCTTGGTTAATCCCTATTGGGGACAGCAAATAGTGGGAAACATCAGATATTTCAATTAACATGATTTAAATGCTAAAAGATTCAGCACACAAACGCTTCTTTCGAATTAAAATGCTTAAATGTGACTTAAATTCGTTACAGTAATCTCTTTATTCAACCTAAAAATAAGTTGTTGTAACTGCACTATCAGTTTACATTCTACTTATTTAGTAAAATATTATATACGAATTCAATATACTGCAAAGCACAGGCTATGATCCAAGGTTATCGGGAGTCACTTGATAGGTAGTGGAGAACAATGGAGATAAGTAGCGCTCTCGTCCACCATAAACCACAGAAGTGACTTCATCAGATAATCAGAATCTTCAGAGGTTTCCAATTCCATACGCTACTCGAAGGTTCTGCAATTCTGTGGAAGATTTCAGCGGTTTATAGGCGAACACTCTGGCGGGCGAGAGTCGGGAGCTAAAAGTCAGTAAACAAATATGTTTCGTGTGACAAAAGTAGCGTTATCCTCAAGACATCGTGAACAACTGGCGTGACGTGC